>VXBZ01010152.1:90685-109958 GCA_013399135.1 Heliornis fulica
GGTGAGGGGGCCCGGCGGGCCGCCCTGGCTGGCCCCCCCCTCCCGGCCCACCGGGCCTTTCCACCGGCCTACGGCCGGCGTGGCCCCCTCGCCCACGGGGGCGGGGGTTGGTGCCAATCTTCTGTATCCCCGGCGTCGCGTCCTCAGCTCGCCCTGGGGCCGTGGTGGCCCCTTGCAGGGAGAGAGGGGCCGGTATCGAGGGCCGGTCGCGGGTGGGGATGGGGCAGCAGGGAGGAAGGATCCTTCCTCGGGTGATTCCCCTTGGACTCCTCCAAGGGGAAACACCCGAGGACAAGGTCGGTTGTTCTAAAGCCAGCTGCTCTTCAGTGTCTCCCTCTCATGTGCTCAGGATGCTCCAGGCGCCCCGTGACTGCGTTGGTTGGGCATCTCTGTGTCCCTGGATAAATCCTTGTAGCATTTTTAATTCCTTCCTTGCTGAAATCTCACAGCTTCGCTGCCAGCACAGTGCATGTGGCAGGTCAGGTGTGCTGTGCCTTCTGCAGGGGACTTGGAGGTTATTTAGGGGTCACAAGGGCTGCCAGCTTGCAGGAAACCACAGTCTGCCACAGAGTGACAGTCCTCGAGTTCTGAAGTAAGGGTTGGGTGCTCAAAGTCATGTGTGATTCATTTGGAGGATTTAGTGCCTCCCAAATTCTGTTGACGTACATTTTAATGGGGAAAGGCGGGGATATGAGCAATACTTACTTTGTGGTTTTCTCAAATGCCACAACCTTTAGAAGAATCTGTAGCCACTTATCAGATGCTCTTGGGAAAGGCAGCTTTGGTTGGGACCGAGTTCTGCCCATGTTTTGTGTGACAGTGACTGGATGCTGGAGAGCAGCCTTGTCTGACCCTGTGTGAGTGACAGCAGACTAGAAGAAGCACAAAACTCTTTTTATAACTTTAGGGTTGGAGCAGTCTTGCCTGTGATGGCCTGACTTGCTCTTTAAAAAGTACCTTGAACTCCCAAACTAAGCTGCCTGTTCAGCTGCCAGAACAGTTTACGATGGTGAGGAATTGGTTCACCCTAGAGAACTGCAGCTGCTTCTGGGCAGTAGCATTTCTGACAGTATCATTCAGCACTTTGGGATGAAAAACAGAGTTGAAGTATCTACAGAAATACCTTGGCTGAAACTGGAAGGAAATATTGGTGTGGAAATATTGGTGTGCTACATGCATGCAGCTCAGCTGAGGTACATCAGTCTTCTTTTGATTGTGACAGCTTCTGCTATCCTGTGAAATAATCTTTAAAAAATATTCACAAACATAAATATTTCTTTCCCTTTTGAAATTAAGTTCAGGTAATGCTTGACTTACTTCAGTGTTGAATGATTCCTATTCTGTGTTTCATTCGAGGTGCTATTAAAATCCCCACTGTTTCCATATCTCCAGAGGACTTGAATACCACTGCCATGGAAGAATTTGGGCATTACATTCAGAAAGGTACTAAACTTCCATTCTAAGCCATCTGCTACTCAGTTTTATTTTTTAAACACATTTGAAGAGTGTATGCATGGCTCTTGAATATAACAGGACAAAGACTTAATTTGTTTTTCATTAAGAAAGGATTGGCAAAAATGACATACATAAGAGACCTCTGCAACAGGGTGCTTTGGTGTAGCAGTGGCCAAAGCTAGAACAGCAAATTTTCAAATGTCTTTTTGCAATGGTGGTTTTTAGGCCTTGAGGTGGTTAAATAATCTTGTCATTAAAAAAAAAAAAAAAAAGGAAGACTACCCCTGTTGCAGCCTATTCTTTTGTCAGTACCATCATTGCTACCTGCAAAACAGCTGCAGTGCTGTTGAGCAGTTCCTGGGTTTGGTTCAGAATGTCTTAAATACAAAGTGAGATGGATTGGTAGAAGTGTGAGAGCAAAGCTACACATCTGCCTCCTGAAGCAGATTTGCTGTGGTGAGGCTTATTTACAGAGCTCCCCTTGAGGCTGAAAAGATGTCTGCTCTGTGGAGTGTATGATGATGACATTGGATGTTATCATTAATTTTTCTTTTTCATATGTGTTTAATCTTTTTTTTCTTAACAGTCTTCCCAGCTGTATTTTCATCAAAGTTCATTCAACATGAAATTGTTGGGAAATACAGCCACCTCTTTACTGTTGAGGGCTCAAACCCTGAAATGATGCCCTATATGCTGCTGGCACACATGGATGTTGTGCCTGCTCCCCCAGAGGGCTGGGATTTCCCTCCTTTCTCAGCTGCAGAGCATGAAGGTTTCATCTATGGACGAGGAACGCTGGATAACAAAAACTCTGCCATAGTATGTTGTCCTGGTAATACTGTTTTCATAGAGATACAAAGCCTGAAAAAGACAGGTTGGAGGAATCTGTTGTCTTGAAATTTATCTCTCATGCTTCTGTTTAAATGCAGGATGTGATAGTGATAAATTCCAAAGCACTGCAGTTTTCTCCCAACTTTTCCTAGAGATGGAGTGGTCTTACTGAGCAAAGCAGAGTTAAAGCTTTTAGAAGATTGAGAAAAAACTCACAACCCAACATATTCACAGATGCAGATGGATTGGGTTGAATGCTATGGTGAAATTGTATGTCAAATGCTATGTCTGAAATCAGGGATAGATCTTTTACTCAGGTGTCATATGGGCATTCAAAGCCAAGCTTGGCCATTTGAAAAGTCTTGAGTTTCAAAATAAACAATGTTTATTTAGTATTATAGTCAACTGACATTGTTTCCTTTATCTAGTCTGTGTCAGAAAAAGAGCTGTTGTACTAAATACATTTGTGAGGAGTGAAGTGCAAAAAAAGATTAGTGTGTGAAGGATTTCTCATCTGGGAAAACTTTGATGGAGAAAATACTAACGAAAACAGTCCCTTGTGACTTGCAAAGATTACTTCTCTGACAGCCTTGTATTTAAATTTAAACAGATGTTTAGCAAAGCAATGCCACAGATGCTGTTACTGTTCATTATGGCATAGGCCATCCTCTCAGAAGGTTTCTTCAAGTTGTTTAATCATCAATTTCAAAGCCTTGCAACTTCAAACTTGGTTTTGGTGTTACTTTTTACTCTGAATTGTACAAGAAACTCCACAAATGGAGAATAAAAATCAATGATTTCAGTGAACATTGCAAAAGCGGGTGCTGGCAAGGTAGAAGGGATATAATTTCACCTGAAATGTGGAAAAATTAACTTTAATTGAGAAAAGCAGGTGAGATAACATAGCAAACAGTAGGTTTAGTATCTCATTCTTCAGATTTTCTTGTTCTTCTCTTTTCTGTCATCTTAGCCCTTTTTGTACAAAATATGCTGCTCTAAAATAAATGGATTTAGTGGCTCAGTTCAGAGCCAAACTGCCTGTAGGACAGGCAGTTTAAAGGAACAGTGAATTCCTTGGATAATTATAACTCTTGATGCCTTCTGTGTGTTTTGACACTGACTTCACCAGGAGCAGGAACAAGCCTACACTGTATTTTGTGTATGTACACTGACACTGTGTAGCACACTAAGTCTTAAGCATTATTGATCAAAAATATTGCAGTGTCTTTTCCAGAGAACGTGAGTATCATCAGTCAGACTTGCACAAATAAAAGCTGAACTGTGAACAGGACAAAGTCTCCTTAAGTGTTGTGAATGCATCATATTTATTTTGCATTATGTTGCATTATTTTATGGTTACTCTCCTTAATAGCTCAAAAATAGAACAGTGTGTTCTGTGGTGGTGTTTATTTTCTGCAGGGGATTCTGCAAGCTGTAGAATTTTTGCTGAGAAGAAATTACAGACCCCGCAGATCTTTCTACATTGGCATTGGACACGATGAAGAGGTATTATCTTTCATTTCATCAAAATAACACATTGTTTGCATTGTTCACATGTGTAACAGGGTTTGCTTTTCACACATTGTTAAGCTAGAAATCTTTCCTGTTTTTCTTGGTTACAAGGGTAGATACTGTGTCAGACACGTGGTCGTAGTTATATATTGATTGTTTGGCTTGAAGTGACATTGGCAGAGGGTTTGGTGAGATCAGCAAAGTGAAAAGAAAAGAGTGTGTTATTTCAAATCCTTTTCTGCAGAAGGTGCAAGAGAAGTTACATTTGGGAGTCAACAGGATATCACTATATCCAAGAACTAGTAGGATTCAAAGCATCACTCAGTGACTTGTGAGTGAGATCATTCCTCAGATGGGCAGACATTCATCTGCTACATCCACTAACAATTTCCAGTGAATTCTATAGACAATCTGGTATTGACAGGTCACTCTAGAGCTGATCACTAGGGGATTTCTCACATTCTCAGCACTGCTCACTGTCAACAGCTGGATGTTTTCCAGTATTCTTCCTAATAATGGTAGGGCTTAAATCTGACCGGTTCCTCTGACTGGATTCTCACAGGTATCTGGTCGTCAGGGAGCAATGAAGATTGCAGCTTTATTGGAATCTAGAGGAGTGAAACTCTCCTTCTTACTAGATGAGGGAAGTGCAATACTAGATGACATCATTGTGGGAGTGAAGAAACCGGTAGCTGTGTGAGTAAGAATGCAATTGACCGTGATGAAAATAATTAATTCTCACTAATTACTTTCCGAGGAATGACTTTACTAATGTCCGTAAAATACATTTTTGAGGCAAGGGGCAGTGTTGGTGTTGCTAAAGCTACAGCAGTGGCTCAAAGTGCAAGCAAAGGACCTTTAGCATTTGCTTGCTGTCCGTGACAGCTGGGCTGACAAGCAGAATGTTCCACTTAACTAACACAAGCATGTTAATTGTATGCTGTCGAGTGTGCTCGCTGGACAGGCAGCCAAGACATCAGTCCTCCAGACACTTTGAGATGTGTTGTTGCTGCTTCTTCGGTGTTTTTCATGATACTAAAAATAGGCAGAGTAGTTCTTTTTACCTCTGGTCTGTGCCTGTGTTTGGAGTTGCGTTAATCATTGCATTTCTGTATTTATCATTGGTCAGAATTGCTATCACAGAAAAGGGTTCAATAACGCTGAACTTCACTGTGGAAAAAGATCCAGGACATTCATCCTTTCCTCCTAAGGAGACAAGTATTGGCATTCTTGCAGCAGCAATGTCCAGGTGAGAGCTTCCATGTCGTGTAGCATCAAAAACCATCAAGCAGACTCCTCAGTCACTGATATGTGGTTTTCTTTTTTAATATATGTATTTAGAGTATTTTATGAATTCCCTTATGTATTGAAATCGAAGTTTGTAGCTTACTTTGAAGGGCAGAAATGCAATTCCCAGCACAGGGACAGTTGCCAAGTGTCTGGGGTGCCTTTTCACTTCAACTGTTCCTAGTGTCAGTTGATTCTTTAAAACCAAGGCAATTGCTGCATCATGATGTCTACCATCATTTGTAGCAACAGAAATTGCTTTGTTTGGGTTGTAGAATTTCTCTGGAGTTTATTTGTGCACATACCTGCTGCCTCTGTGTGGTAATTATCCAAGCCAGTAAACATGGTGTACAGTCAGAATGTGACAGGATAAATAGTCTCTTTGTGTGTCTATGTAGATATCAAGTTGGCTACTAAATAAGTGTTTTAGAAAAACTTAGTATGTCCAAGTAAAGTGGAATTTGGTGTTTTCTAGATTTCCACATACTCTTTAGAAAAGAGTCAGACTTTTGGCTATTTTCAGCCGTTCCTCAAAGAAAGTCTTTGCATGTGACTGGAATGCTCAGAAATCTGCTGTGGAGCGATGCCTGCAGATTTGCTTACCATGAGAGGAAAGTGTGATTGCATCTCAATCCCAAATACATGGCTACATTTCAGAAATCAAATTCCTACCAACCTTCCCGAGATGGTTTTTAAATTTCAGATGTTGATTTGCTTTGCCCTAGACTGGAGCAGAATCCCTTGCGCAATCTGTTTGGCTACGGGCCAGAACTCATGACCATGGAGCACCTTGCATCAGAGGTGAGGAAAGAACTATGATTTCATTCTCAGATTTTTCATATTAATAAGCAAAGAACAACCCAGCATATTAATTTAGTTACGTAGTTCCTGGAAAGGAGAAGACTTGAGCTGGCCTTTCTCCCAGATAATTGTTTCTGCTGGAATCGTTTCAACTGTAGCCAAGTGACTACACTGTCTTCTTCAAAACAGGAAGCTTTCTGATGTGTGGTTTTATTTTTTTCCACTTAGTTCAGGTTTCCTCTCAATCTCATCATGAGCAATCTATGGCTGTTTTCACCTATTGTCAGCAGGTAAGAAAATCCATTCTGATGACCATTCCCAGCCTCTCACCTTTAAAAGATGAAGGCTGCTAGCCTCTCCTAGCCTTGCCAGGAAACCAGTTGTACTGTTTCATACCATTTTATAGCTTAGACAAAGCTTTATTCTGAGAACCACTTCATTAGTGGAACAGGCCATTGCTCAGTTCACTGCCTGTGCAGTTGTGATGCTTCTGTCTTACCAATTCTAAACTTCTTTGAATTATCTTTTTTTAAGAGTTCTTGCCTCAAAACCTTCCACCAATGCCTTGATTCGCACTACTACAGCAGTCACGATGTTTAATGCAGGAATAAAGGTAGGTTCATTTTGATCTCTCTGTGCAGCACAATAAGACAATATTTTATACTTATAGAGCAGTGTGGACCCCAAACTTAGACACAGTGTGGTGTCACTGCCAGTTGTATTTTTACTTTATACATTACTTGGATTTAGCTGCAAGTGAAAATTAGTTCCTTCAGAAGTATCTGATCTGTGTCACAAAAAGATCTCTGTAAACCAGTGTTCTGATTGTTTATATTTTAGGAGGGACACGAGTATTTTATGTATAATCATACCAAGTATCTATGAACCTGTCACAGTCATAAACATTTCTCTAGCTCAGCTGGGGCCTTGTGTTTGTGAGCACTGGTCAGTGTTTTCCTTCATTAAGGTAGGGTTAGTGTGCACCTTGGACTGAGAGATAACAGGTTCTAGCTGCTCCAGACAGATCTTGCCCTGATAAGGAGGGGCAGATATCCAAAAATACTGTAACCCTGGAAAAGAAACAGGTTGTTCAGTGTATCCCTGAAAAAACCTGTTACTGAAAAGCATCCCTGGACAAGAGAACAAGATGCAGTGGCTGAACAGTGACACTGGGTGGCCAGGAGAGAAGTGACACCCTAGTTTCTTGTTATATTGTTTTGTTGTTTTTTTTTTTTTCCCAAAGGTTATATATTTTTGTTTAATAGAAGTGTTGATTCTATAGAAAAGAAGAGTTAGGTTTCTTCAGTAACATTTTTTGTGAAGTGACTTACATGTCTCGTACGTGGGAAAAATAATATGACAGTGCAGTAAAAATACAACATAAATTTTCAGAATTTCTCAGGGTGAAGTTTCTGAAGGGTTACAGCTTATCTCAAAAACTTTGTTATACCAACTAACTTTATTTTTGTTAGATTTACTAATATTTATTGGTGTAGCTATCTGTGCTATATGTGAGATTTACAGTGTTTTAACACAGGGAACAGAAAGAGTTCTAGTGGGAACAGCAAATTAGTCTGAGGCCTGTAGTTGCTTGAGCAGTTTCTGAGTTTGCAGTTGTCATGTTAATCTGGTTATAAACTTCCTCTGAAGTTTTGGTTCTTCCTTCTTTCTAGACAANCCCCTGGGTGCAGGGCTGTTCTCCCTCCCTTTCTGAGCAGAGTGGCACATGGCCATTTGTGGCAGCAGATCTGTGCTGTAATAATACTCTTGTTTCTCCCTGTACTCCTACAAGCAGTGGAAGGGGAAGATTTGGGAAGTGCTCTGAAAGTTTATTCTTCTGAAAGCGCTTTCTGGCTTGTGTACTTGGATAACCCAACTACCAAGCAGCAGCAGGCTGGCCTTTCAGGAGGTCATTCCTGCTTTTCAGGAGTGAAGGAATACTGTGAGAGAGGGATGTGCAACTGTTGCACTGGGTGGAAAAAAAATGAGCTGAAGTATCAGCCATCCTTAGAGTAAGAGGAAGAGAGACTATCCCATGGTTTGGTCCTAACTACACACCTGTATTTGTAGACAGATGGCTGTTCATGGACAAATGGAACATTTGCCAATAACTAGAAATGATGGTGTCTCATTTCTTTTGCTTATTTTATCTATGTGTTTTACCCATAGGTGCTAGAGGTAGTTCGAAACACTGTTGCTGATGACAGAGTGAAGATTGATGTAGTAGAGGCCTTCGACCCACTCCCTCTCAGTCCTTGGGATGATGAGTCATTTGGAGTCCATATTTTTCAAAGAACCATTCTGGATACTTTCCCAGATGTTGACAGTGTAGTCCCAGGTACCATCAAACATGTAATGATGATTGTTTACTCTCCAGCTTCTGCCCTGCTCTTCTGTCCCCCATCCCCCAGTAGTGACTTGTTTCCATTTTCTGTGTGTTTCTTCACCCCAGCTGTTAACTGCTGGAAACAGCTGGGTTTTCCTCTTTTTATTGGGCTCCCTCTTTATGTTTTTAAGGTTTAATGTTGTTTTTTAGTAGTGGAAGTAAAAAAGCAAACAGGAAACTGACAGAAACAATGAGCCTTGAATTTGACTCTGCACATACAAAGGAACCTCTTCAAGGAAGAAAGGAATTGTGAGGGAGAGTAAGAGGTCTTCTTGCTTTAGGTCTTCTTTTGTTGTTTTCATAGGTGGCAAAGCCATTCCTGCTTTTCTATATTGTTCCTTATGATCCCAGCCCCTTCCCTTTCTCACAGCTCCTTCCTAGTTCTGTGCTGTTTGTTGGACTGCAGTTTGAAGCTTAAACCTCTGTGGAGACTGATCATGGCTGTTCTTAGAGTGATTTAACTGTATGTTCAGTTCCTCCAGCTCATGAAGGAGAGAATGTTCTTCCAGGATGTTCCAATAAACCATTTCCAGCGATTTTTTTTTGCTTTTGGTGTGGCTACAGGTCATACAGAACTGTTATCATTTGCTTTTCCTTTCTCCTGGGAAAAGTCTGGTCATTAAACTGCTTTTGTCATGCAAAGCAAACCTGAGGTTTGTTTTCCAGGCACGTGTATTGGAAATACAGACAGCAGGCATTTCACCAACGTCACAAATGCCATTTACCGCTTCAACCCCCTGCTCCTGAAACCAGAGGATCTTCCCAGGTACTGTGATCTGCCAGCCTGTGCACAGCTGGCTGGGGTGGGGACAACTGACAGAGAAAACCCATGCTTGTTAGGCAGAAGAAGGAAACCCAACCTTGTGTACCTTGGCATGGTGGTGGTGTTGCCTTGTGTTCTGTTAGGCCACCCATTTCCTGCAGATTTGGGTGCCACACAAATAGGGGGTGGTAATTACACAGGGAGAATGTTAGGCTTTACTCTACTTAGAATGCAGACAAGACCTTGTTTAGGTGTCCCATTTGGTAGTACAGCAGTGCTGTGGAGCTGGCTGGATCCTTTCTGAAGTGCAGCAGTGTGAAAGGTGGTAGTTGACACATGCCACTCTGAATTTATGTGCTCCTTAAAGCTAGAAGTGAGGTTTCCTGGAATGAAGTTGAGGAGAGACCTTATTGCTCTCTACAACTCCCTGAAAGGAGGTTGCAGTGAGGTGGGGGTTGGGCTCTTCTCCCCAGTAACAGGTGACAGAACTCGAGGTAATGGCCTCAAGCTGAGCCAGGGAAAATTTAGGTTGGATCTTAGGAAGAACTTCTGTACTGAGAGAGTCCTCAAGCATTGGGACAGGCTGCCCAGGGAGGGGGTTGAGTCCCCATCCCTGGAGGGGTTTAACAGACGGGGAGATGCGGTGCTTGAGGACATGGTCTAAGGGTAGACTTGGTGGCGGTGGGTTAATGGTTGGACTGGATGATCTTAGGGGTCATTTCCAGCCTTAACAATTCTATGATTCCATGATTCTATGAAGTGATAACAAAGAACATCATTGTGCAAAGGATTGTTTCCTTATTTAGCATGTACCAGACTTTTTGTTTTATTGAGGTCCAGATGACACAGGAGTGTGGTGCTCTCATAGCTGTACAATACAGTGACAGAAAGGGGCAGAGAGCTGGAATAATGGGGTGTTGGGTTTTCTTTTAGTTTCCACATATACCATGGACTGACTTGTGCTCTGAGCCTTAGAATCAGTACATGTGGTTGGCCTGAGGACCAGACACTGCAGTAACAGAGCAGTCTTTGGGGTGTATTGTTTTATGTTTTGTATTGCTTTATGAAGTGAAGCAGGTTCTAGGGATATGGAGGGGAGTTGCAAACACACATTATAATGGAAAACTTTCTTCTCTTTCTACCAGGATCCATGGGTTGAATGAGAGAATCTCAGTTGAGAACTACGAGAAACAGGTTGAATTCCTCTTTCAGCTCATTAAGAACTGTGATACTGACAAGTTACCAGAGCCTCACACGAAATCCCACGAGTTGTGAGAAACACACCAGGGAACAGCAGCTGCCGAGGTGGATGCTGGGAACACAGGGGTCTGGGCCATGCAGTGCAGTTGGGTGGGTGCTGGGTATCGAGCTGTGCCTGGAGTTTGGGTTTTGTGTGTTGGCATTTACATAGAGATGGAAAAACTGCTGGTTGCTGCTTTAGGTAAATGTATGGTTTGGTGGAAAGTGGTAAGAACCTGTCTGAAACACAACAAGTAGCTCTGATTTCTGTTCTGACATGCAGCCATTAATCTGATGGCATTATTTTCTTCAGTGCCTCTGAAATTGGGAGTCACTTTAAAAATCTAAGCTATAATCAGTCACTCATCTATCAGTAAAAAAGGTGAATCCTCCTTTGTGCTCTTCTGACAAACTCTTTTCATACAGTTAATTGATTTTTCCTAAATGATGTGTCTGTCAGAAGCTCATGTGAAAGATTTGTGGCATGGTGTAGGTGTCGGGTGACTGATCGAGCTATGCTAGGGGTTTGTTACACCTCTGCTTGGTATGGGCTTCTGCCCCAGGTGATGCTCTCAGTGTTAGTGTGATACCAGCTTCTCCCATGTGTGGATGCACTGATTTCTGACTGTTTTAAAATACTGAAGCTGGAGAAGTTCTGGCTCTGTTGCTCATTCTTTGGTAGGGCCCAGAATATGTTGTATTCTGGGTGTCAGAATGAGGAATTGTGGCTTTAAATCAGTGTTATCTGCTCATACATGTTCTCTTTCCACTGAATCAGGTTCTGTCATGTTTGTTTCTCCTCTGTTCCTCTGAGAACCTGGTTGTGAAGGTGGTGATGCCCTCCAGTTTCTTCCCGTGGGAGCCGTCTTTGTGCCTTTGCTGCCCATGCAAGCGCTTTTCGCTTCACTGCAGCACTTGTGTTGAGTCAGCTCTGTGGGAATCCTGCTGTAGACAGACCACTGATGTTGACCATTTCATCTTGCACTAGCATGCATACCACTGTGTGCTGGGACAGTTCATTTTCTTCACTGCTGTGTTTTGGATTTGTGCTGGAAACAGGGTTGATAACACAGGGATGTTTTAATGACTGCTGAGCAGTGCTTACACTGAGTTGAGGCCTTTTCTGCTTCTCTCCCTGCCACCAGTGAGGACATTGGGGGTGTACAAGAAGTTGGGAGGATACACAGCCAGGACAGGTGACCCTAGTGACCAAAGAGACCATCCATATCCTATAGCATCATGCTCAGCTGGGGGGAAGGAGGAGGGAGGCAGGGGGTAGGGGTTTGGAGCGATGACATTTGTCTTCCCAGCTCACTGTCACACATGATGGGGCCCTGAGAAGAGTTGAACACCTGCCTGCCATGGGAGGAGGGAGTGAATTCCTTGCTTGCATGCACAGCTTTTGCTTTACCTATTAAACTGCCCTTATCTCAACCCCCAAGTTTTCTCACTTTTACCCTTGTAATTCTTTCCCCCATCCCACCCTGTGGGGAGCGAGTGAGCAGCCGTGTGGGGCTGAGCTGACAGGATTAAACCACAACACATTGTTGCACTAAAGGCTTAAGCATTCTTTTGGCTTTGATATTCTCTTTAGTTGGAGCTACTAGTATTAATTAAACAAAGAATTAAGAACCAGGTGTAAACACAGGGTGAAAGCTGCTTTATTATCCCAACTTTGTGCTGTAGGTACTAGTGCAATTCATCCTGTACACTGCTGTGGAGATGTTTGTCTCTTTCAGAGTTTGAATTAGACACTGGAGTGGGTGGTTGTTCTGCTCCAAATTCATATTGTAAAATGTGCTGGAATGTACAGGAAATACCCTAAAACATATCCTGAAAAACAGTGATGGAACTGTGATTCCCATTCTTTCCATTCACCATTCTCTATTCATTTGCACTCTGATCTTATCAGTACAGCCAATAGGCTAAAGCTGTGTCAATCTACTAAATAATTCAAACCAGACTGACATTTTCATCTAATAAAATGAGGAATGCAGGGTCTCTTCTGATTATTATTTATTCTTTTTATGTAACTGAGTAATTGCAATGAAGTCATTTCCACACCTGATTCTACACTAGAGCGAGTTGTAAAGTTTCCATCAAAACAAATCCACATATTTTTTCCAGCCTGCTTTAATCTTTGTACCCTCCCTGGTGCTCCCCTTTCTGTACAGAATTAGCTAACTCTGTTTATGCATTATTAGGAAGTAAACAGCTTGCATCTTTTACGGTTTATTGCATTTTGTCTGTGTGCCCTAATGTCATTAATTTGTTCAGCCACATGTCTATAGCTCTTTTGTGAAGGTGTCATTCCTCTTGTAAACTGCTGCTGCAGACACAGCAAAAGTGATGTGTCAGGGTGCAGCACAGAATAAAATACATCCACAGGAGTGGGAGCTGGAGGAAAAATTGGGTTGTTTTTTTTCTGTGGCAGTAAAAGATTACAGGGCCAGTATTAATTGAACATCTTCATTAGCGACCTGGGTGATGGAACAGTACATCTTGAGGAAGTTAGCAGATGATATGAAACTGGGAGGAATGGTTGGCTTGCCTGATGGTTGTGCTGCCATTCAGATGTACCCTGACATGCTGGAGAAGTGGGAAAATGGGAGCCTTGGGAAGTTCAGCAAAGGGAAATGCAGAGTCTTGTGCATGGGGAGGGATAACCCCACACCGGGGGCTGTGTGGCTGGAAAGCAGCTTTGTGGAGAAGGGCAGGTGGAACATGAGCCAGTAAAGTGCTCTGGAGACAAAGAAGGCCCTGGGAGTCCAAGGTCTCATCCAATCTCAGCTATTCTGTGATACTTTTGTAGGGTGCAGGTTGTGAAAATCCTAACTTAGGTGATGCTGGGGTGCAGTGAGGGCTGTGGAAGGAGGGGTTTGCCATCTGTTGCAATAGCAGATGGGTCATAAAGACAGTGATATTTTATCTCCTGTCCCCAACCAAAAATGACTTTGTGTTTTGGTGAGGATTGTTTCTTTAGAGGACATTCATCTAAAGATTGATTTTGCTGCTACAAGAAAAGTGAACAGCAAACAGCTCTGGGAAGACAGGGCTGGCTTTGGCAGGTACTGCACAAACGTGTGCCATGAGGTTTTGCTAATGCAGTTTGTTGTGGAGCTTCATTAAATGCTGCTCATCAGCCAGTGCTGAAATCATGCAGTGCCTCTGCACTGACTAAATATTCAACACAGATCTACTGCAGCCTGAACCCACTAAGCTGAAGTGTTTGAAACAGGCTGCATCTTGCAGAGGCTGCTGGTGAGAAAGCACCCCCACCCCATCTCTGCATGTTTTTTCCAGTCATTTCTCTGCTTTTTTTTTTTTTCCCATGCAGCAGCTTTGCCCTAAGTCTTCTTGTTTTATCATTTTAGGTGCCATGTCACGCTTGTCTGGCACAATTCTGAAGGGTCAGGCAATGATTTGGTATCTGCACACCCCTCTGGACAGAACAGCTTGCTTTCCACCTCCATTTCCTGCTCCTGTGATATGATTTCAGAGAATGTCTCTCATCTGGGGTGGTATTTGAACTCTCAGTGTCATCCTGTGAGTAATAGCATCAGGATAATGCACTGGCCTTTTCTGATCATATACAACTCTGTGTTGTATGAGTGGTTATTTGATAATGCCAAGTACATCATGAAAACACAGATTCAAGCTCTGTGAGCTTTTTGTAATGAGTCATGTAGAGCAATTACCTCTGATTCATCAGAGGAGGAAAAGACAGAGGTTTCTGCTCTGAAGACACATAACTTGGTGTCATGTGTGGGTTTCGGATGCTCTGAGTCCAATTCCAGTATATTGTTGCCCTCGTGAGACCTCACCTGGAGTACTGTGTCCAGTGCTGGAACCCCCAACACAAGAAGGACATGGACCAGTTGGAGAGGGTCCAGAGGAGGCCACAAAGATGCTAAAGGGGCTGGAGCACCTTTCCTACGAGGACAGGCTGAGAGAGTTGGGGCTGTTGAGCCCGGAGAAGAGGAGGCTCCGGGGAGACCTTCTAGCGCTCTGCCAGGACCTCAAGGGGGCCTACAAGAAAGATGGGGAGAGGCTGTTCAGTAGGGCCTGTTGTGACAGGACAAGGGGTGATGGGTTTAAAATAGAGGGAGGGAGATTTAGATTGGATATTAGGAAAAAGTTCTTTGCTGTGAGAGTGGTGGAGCACTGGAAGAGGTTGCCCAGGGAGGTGGTGGATGCCCCTGGATCCCTGGAGACGTTCAAGGCCAGGTTGGATGAGGCCCTGAGCAAGCTGATCTAGTTGGGGGTGTCCTTGCTTCTTGCAGGGGGGTTGGACTAGATGACCTCTGGGAGTCACTTCCAATTCTAATCATTCTATGATTCTATGTTAACATGTTCCTGTGTTATATCCATAGCAAACTTCTTTTTCCCTTTCTTTGTAGCCAAGCCTAGCCAGCTGCCATTCTTCTGGCAGTAGTTACTGAGAGCAGCATGTCTGGTTTCGAGCCACCACAGCCTGCTAGCTAGCAGACCAGCTGATTTAGGGTCATGCAGGCCTGCTACACGATGGAGAAAAGGTCACATTCCACACCTGCATTTTCTAAAGAAAGCTCTGTTGCTGGCCTTTATTTAAAAGGCCTTGGTTTATTTTCAGCCTCAAGTGACCATGGTGAGTTCTGGCACAGAGCTGGAGGATAATGCAGGAACAAGGTGTTTACAGAGTTGTTTCCTCCAGCCTTGTGTTTGACACTTGGATTCTTGGCTTCCCATTTTCTTTGATATTTCATGGAGCTGATTAAATCCTTTTTCTCAGGCAGGTGCTGTGAATGCATCCTCACTCAGCTCAGTGGTCATGTTGTGGAGCAAGGGGTCTGGAGGTCATGTATCCCTCGCTGTTAGAGAGAAGCAGAGTCCTCACCTGTAACTCAGCCTGTGACAAATCCTCCTGACCATCAGTGGTCTTCAGCACTGCCTGTTGCTGCCACCCTCCACCAATTCTTGCTAAAGCATTCAGTCCTCATCCACAGCTCCCTCACAGAGCTTCATAGCTGAACCTTTACAGGTTTGTCCTGTCATTTTATTGAGGCTCTCACAATAACTGTTCAAATAAACTGTGTCACTGTGACCTGTGAGGTCCCTAGTACACCACTGGCAGTTGCATGTTAACATTATCAGTGCCTGTAGCAAGGCCTAGAGCCATGTAGAAGTCCTGCCCAGGGAATGATTTTCCTCAGCAGCCCAGTGAAGGCTGCGTGTCACGAGCTGCCGTGCGGGGGGCTCGGCTCTGCTTTCCGCTTCCACAGCTTCCCAGGGTAGCAGGGGCAGCAGAGATAAAGAGCTCAGCATGGTGGGGAAGGGAGTCACCTGCTTCACTCAGCAGAGATTGCTCTGGCTGATTTAAGAGCTGTGATGGTGGGCCCCAGAGGAAGCTGCAGTCAGTTCTCAGCAGGAAGGAAAATGACCACATGGAAGAGTGGTTAATGCAGGGGGCAGGGGACAAATGCTCTTTGTCACTGATGGATTTACTTATGGGTTGGTCAAGGCTTGGGCAGTGGGGTAGATGCAATGTGCAAGTCATGGCATATCACAGAGAGCTTTTCAGACATCTTTTAATTCATGTTTTTAATCAACACAATGGTGGGGTTTATTGTAGCCCTGGGAATACTTGGATCACTTGAACACTGTGTCTGATCTGTGCTAGAAATGCAACTGCATGGAGGGACCTACCCAAAGCAGCTCCTCCTAGTTTGTGGTGGAAAACCTCTGCTGGGTGCTGTGCTGCCTGTGTGTCAGTGCCAAGGCTCTCTGCATGCCCTCAGCTCAGTTACCAAAGCAACACCAGGTTACTGTCATGGTTTGTACAGTGAAGATGATTAGAGAAAAGGCAGCAGTGGATTATCCTCACAGAGTGATGCAATGACCAGAGGAAGGGAGATGAACTTCTCTGGAAAACCTGTAGGAGAAAACCTGAATGTTGGTTTTCCAGATCCTAACTTTATTAAGTGTACCATAACCACTTCATTTGGCATGTGTGTATCCACACCACCTTTAAACTTAGGAGTTCACCTACTCATCTTAGTCTAGTATCAGCACAGGTCTGAGTTCAACCTACCTGACAAGCAATGTAAGTTCTCAGAATAATTATTATTTGTCCTGGAGCAATTTTGTCCTTCCATGTACTCTTGGATTTTTAAATGTTGTTACTAGAGCACTGCCCAGCTGTACACAGAGACCAGTAAAGGTTAATCCAGTATCCTCTGGGATTTTGAGAAGTGAGAGAGTCTTCATGGAGAGAGAAACAGGGGTAAATTAAGAGATGATTTTCATTTACACTTTTTTTTTTTTAGTATCAGTGTCTGCTCTGCCCAGTCTGGCAGGCTTGTGGTGTTAGTCATTTCTTCAGCCTAATTTTTGAATGAATTCACAGCTTATATCCGGAACACAGCAGATATGAGGTGTCCTCAGTCCCACCATGAGAGGTGACCCCACTGGGTCAGCAGCTGCTGCCACAGGAACCTCTGGCTTTGCAGAACACGGGAAGCGAGGACCTTTCAGCTCGCCCCTGCCAGCTGCTCTCACGTAGCAGAAAGCCCTGGGGATGTACCTGGTGGGGGCTGACCTGTGTTTGTGGCAGCAGGCACAGTATGTGGGTGGCACATGAACGTGGCTGGGAGCAGTAATCATTTGAACCTTTGGAAAAAGGATGGTGATGGTTATGTTTGCTTCCAGGCTGATATAACAACTTGCATGGTCTGCATGGCTTCTCTCAGATCAGGACTAGATTAGGGTCAGCTGCTGCTATTGTTGCCTGCCCTCCTGAACTGCTTTTGTTCTGGACTGATCTGTTTGAGGTAAGATATTACCCACAACCCATTCAGTCTTTCAGTTTGCCTGTTAAGGATCTTGGTTACAAGAGATGAAGAACTTGGTTCCCTCAGAATCCTTGGTCAGGGGCACCTAGGCCTCCATTCAGTCAGCATTTGGGTGTGACAGACAGCCCTGGGGCTAGGACAGCAAGCAGAGAGTTTAACAGGACACTGCCACATTCAACCTTAGATGGGGTTTTGAGTGACTTTGTCCAAACCACGTTACTTTGTTGGACTCTTCTGCAAAAAGGTTGAAATCGCCCTATATGCACTGTAGCCATCGCCAAGGGCTTGCCTGGAGCTGGAGAGCTCGGTAGTGCTGGCACGTGGCTGCTGGGCATGACATTCCATGATGCAGTGCAGCTCAGTGGTAAAACTCTTTCCTTTCCAGGCATTTTGTTGCCCTTGGTACCTGCTACCCTGCAATGGGAAATCAGTTTCCTGCCCTTTCATCCTCTGCCTGTCTGATCTCTGCGCGTCCGCTCCGCCGGTGAGGATTTTATCTATTTCTGTTTTCTTGTCTCAGGCAGCTTTTGTCTCTGTGCTTCCACTTCCCGTGCCTGCAGCTGGCCAGGTTGTTAATCAACAAGGTCACATTTTGGTGCACTTTGTTTTTAGGGAGTGAGGGAAGAATGGTTGCTCTGGGGGGAGATACGGATTTTCCAGATCAGGAAGGAAAGATGAAGGCTCAGAGAGCCTTATGGACCGGGTTTGTTGGGACAAAGGAAAGCAGGGACTAGGGCTGGAGGCAGGATTTGGAACTCTGCTCCCAGTTTGAGTGTGGGACTGTGCTCCAGCTTTAGTTTGTCTTTGCATGTCTCAAGTTTTCCTTGGTGTTGGTGTCACAGCAAGGAGGTCCTGAGGATTAGTTAATTGGCTGCATAAGCTCATCACTTGACATAGTGGGTCCATCAAGACTGTAGCTGCAGCTGAGTAGAAAACCCAGAGTGCTTTGCCAGTATGTTATCACAGAGAAAGCTGTGCTGTGCTTGCCTCTTCCAGAAAGTCACCTTTCTGAAGAGACACATTTGTGAAGGCTTTTGGGCCTGAAACCTGAGTGGGTTTATCTGTGCTATCTTCATGCTGCTTTCTATAATTCTATATCCTGCTCTGCTTCAAGTGTGCCAGTCACCCTTCTGCTCCACAACGATGAGTATTCCAGGAAAGCTTCTCGTGCTCAGTCTGTGGGGGGGTTTCACTCACAATGGCTCTCTTGCTGCCACTGACCACAACTGCCTTTGTTTCCTTATATTAATAAATGAAGTCACCAGTTTTAGCCCCACTTGACTCTGTGTAGCTGCAGGGGAACACAGTTCCTGCCCTGCCCTCCCTCTTCCCCTTGCACACATGCATGGTTGGGTCACAGCAACTGTTATTGGCTCAAGAGCTGTCTCCAAGGCATGGAGCTGGGGGATCACGTAATCGCTCTGAGTAATAACTTGCAGTTGACTATTTCCTGGGAGGAAAGGCAAGGCAGGAAGGAAAAACAACTGGTCGAGAGTTCTACTCATGCAACAAAGGAAAAAAAATAATAAAAGGGAAATGTGAATCAGAAGAGCTGGTTTCATTCAAGAATTAGACTTCTAATGAGCACTGAGCTCTGTAGCAGGAGTTTTTTGTGCACTTGGGGGATGGTTTGGTGTAACCACATGTAAAGTGAGCATGTGACACTGTGCCTGGTTTTCTTTGCTGAAAGCTCTTGCACCTGGCCCACTGGGAAGCACTTGCCCCAGGTCCCCTGAGACAGCCCCCATGAAAACCAACCTGTGCTATGCTGGTGGGCATGGGTCCCAGACTGGCAGTGTGGTGTGGGCAGGAGTAAGGGAGGTGGAATGACAGCACATGCTGGTGGTGGTTCAGTCACTGAGAGGCTCCAAGTGAGCCCAGCGCTGGGTGTGATGTAGCCCCCTGCAGTGGTGCTGGGCATTGGTCTCCCTGGAGCAGGGGTATGGTACCTTCACCCACCCCCTGGGGGAACAGCTGGAGGAGGGAAGGGTCAGGTTGGAGATCAGGGGAAGTTCTTCATGGAGAGAGTGGTGAGGGGCTGCCCAGAGAGGTGGGGGATGCCCCAAGCCAGGAGGGGTTCAAGGCCAGGTTGGATGGGGCCCTGGGCAACCTTGTCCAGCTCCAGGCCTGGAGGTTGGTGGCCCTGCCTGCGGCAGGGGGGTGGGAACT
>VXBZ01010152.1:113399-131349 GCA_013399135.1 Heliornis fulica
CCCCTCCGTGGGTGGTCATGCAGACACTTCTCTTGCTTTCTTGTCTGTCATGGCTGTTTCCCTGCGTGTCTTTCCACCCTGGTCAGCCTTATGAGTTCTCTGACGCAACCTGCTGAGAGAGTTTTGAGGTGACTCCAAGCAGGAAAGGCTGGCCACGCTAAATTAACCCAGCAGAGGTTTACTGGAATCATTTTCTTAAAAAGAAAAGACATTTCAAGCATGTTTCACTTGCTGAGGTCCCTGTAAACTCATGCGTGGCTCTTCTGGCAGTTGCCCAGGCCAGTGATGTGAGCCCATCCCAAAGCCTTTCCTGGAGAAGGAATGGGGAGATTCTGGCTGGGGAGGAGCAGGGCAGGGGGTGGGATACACAGCCCACACAGGACTCTGTTCTCCTGCCTGGTTTTTATTATTATTTTAGCTTGTTTATGGCCATTAGAAAGAAAGCTTCATGACTTCTCTGTCCCACAGCAGCTCAGGATGTAGCTATACAGCCTGTCCTGCCAACCCCTCTAACTCCTTCTAGCCTTGGGATTAAATGAGGCATCTAAATGCCATGGGGTGGAAAGGGGGGATGGGAAGCGTGTGGTCTCATCTGGCTCTGCTGTGGAGCCTGGGGAGCTGATCTGGAGAACTGGCTTCCCTGAGGCTCAAGGCCTTGGATGGAAGGAGGGGAGCATGTGGAGTGGGTAGCTGGGGTGGGCTTGAGCCCCATCACTTTGGATGCAGCCATGGTTTGTGATGGATGGATGGATGGATGGATGGATGGATGGATGGATGGATGGATGGATGGCTCCATACACTCAGTTTCAGATAAATGGTGTAATCAGTGAGCTGCAGTTGGTCTCCCCACTGTGGGAACCAGCAGCTCTAGCCCTGCTCTCCCATTAATGTGTCCTTATGACTTTGCTTCTCAGGAGGAGAATTTGCCTCTTGGGAGGAGAATTTGCCTCTACTCCCTTTGGAATCAGGGAGACCTTTGGGCCAGGTGACATGGGAGCACACCAGTTGCCTCTGTGTCTACAGCAGAGCACTGTTGGCACAGTCCCCTCTCCCAACTGATGTTCTCCAGGTTGATCATCTCCCTCGAGGTTCTTAGGGTGAGATGGACAGTGTGATGTGAAGAGGAGGGAGTCTGCTCACTTCCCCTGCCTGACCACGTCTGCTGGTGGCATCCCTCTGGGGTGGCTCTTAGCCAGTGGGGACTGCCAGCCTGGAGCTGGAGTTCCCCTCTTGCAGCCACTTGTTCCCTCTGATTTTGGAGGGATGGCACTGGGTGTGATCCAGCTGCACCAAGACAGCCCTAGCTCCAACCCTCAGCACGTCCCTGCCCCGAGCTGTCACGAATCACCATCCTGCACCAGACTGAGTGGAATGCCACAAGCCTTAACTCAGCACACAGTGACTAAACATGACAAGACTGAGAAGCAGCTGCCACCCTGGAAATACCAGATGGCTGCAGGTGCTTCTGAAAGGCAGCAAGTCTGTGGGAAACTGCAGAACAGCACCTGGGGTTTGGTGATTCTTCTAGAACCTCTGGCAGGAGGAGTCTGATCTCCACCCTCTGGTGCTGCACTGGAGATGCCACAGCCCAGCTGCTCCAGTGTCTGGTAGATTGGCATTGCCAGGCTTTGTGGGGAACTAAGATGAAGTAAGTTAAAGATAGGTTTCTGGTGCTGCCCTTCCCCTGAGGGCAGGGTGAGGTGCTGGAGATGCTGAGCTTCTCCCTATAATCCCTTCCACCCCGAGCCCCCTTCCCCTGTGTGGCACTTCACCCTTTGCATGGAGCAAACTGCACCATCTTGGAGGATCTTCTGTCTGTGTTGGCCTCCCTCCTTCCACACCCCTGGAAGCAGCTTATTTCTGTGCTTCTTGGGGCTCTTAACAGCTCCATGCCCTGAACTTAAAGTCATATTTCCTCTCCTCTTTCCCCATTTTTGTCTTCTCCAGCCTGGCTCTGGTTCTCCCCTTGGAGCCACGTCATGGGCAAGCACCTCTGCAGGGAGCTTCTATCTCTGCAGGAGCCAGGAACGCCTACAAGACACACTAAATGCCCCTGGACTGGTGTTGTATAACATCTTATATTAAGAAAGTTGGCAGGAGCCCATGGGTCCTGCTCTCTGGCGTGAGCAAGATGCTGACATCTGCAGAAATCTCCTTGTTTTCCTTCCCCAAAGATGGTTTTTATTCCTTTCTCCAGGAACAGCCCTGCCTTGCTGAGGGAGCTGCTTCAGAGGACTCCGGTTACTGGTGCTTCTGGCACCAGCTTGTCATGCAGCCACCTTTAAAGGTTAATTTACAGAGCCAGGGGTGGGATGAGGTGAGAGAAGGCTGGGGACTTGTGCTAGCTATTGCCTGATCCTGGTAAAAAATAGGTGAAAAGAGCCAGGAAACTTTTGCACAGAGCTTCTCCAGCCTGTGGCCTGACTAAGGACGATGTTCCCTCCCTTAAATGATTCTGGTGACACCCAGCTCGTCCTGCTGGGAAGTGGGAGCGTGCTGCTTGCTGACTGAGGTCTAGATACTGCTAAGGGAGGTCGTAGCAAGGGATTCACTGGTACAAGTAGCAAAATAATCATCAAGCCTGCCTAAAAATAGACTGAGCAGAGCTGAGCTCGCCTCTTCTAGATGTGACCTTAAAGGAAGCGCAGCCCCGGTGCGCCGCTGTGTCTGATGGAGTGTTGCAGACTGAGTCTCCTTCCTGCCTTTCCTGTCCTGCTGCACTCACACATCCCCCTGCTCTGGAGTTGTGCAGAGCCCATACCCTCTGAGAGAGCTGGAGAGGTCCCAGGTGGGCTGCAGGGACTGCTGTGGGTTCCTTGGGTGCTGCCCATCACACGGGCAGGGAGAGGACCTGAAACAGCTGAGCAGAGTTCCTCTGTGCTGGAGAGCGTGGTTGGCTTCTCTTACCAAGCTGTCAGACACATGAAGGAGACTTTTATTCACCAGGAAAGTCTTGGGGATAATGGTCCCAGTTCATCCATCTCAAGTGCTTTCCTGCCTCCTGTGATCACTCTTTTTCTCTCAACTGGTTTTGCAACCGTGTGCAGCTTGAGTGTGGTATTGGAAGGACCTGGAAGAAGCTGGAATTCGTTGGCTCCGTGGTGAAGGCAGCACAAAGGATGGAAACAGAAACAAAAGCACCCAAAGGCCTTCCCCATAGGAAGGTGTTAGTTATGCAGGTAGAGGGATTTGTGCTTGCTGTGAGGTGTTGGCTGTAGTCTTCCTTGTCCAAGAGAGAAATAAATGTGCTGTTATCCCCATTAGCTACTTAGAGGGAGGTCTGGCAATGTCAAGGAGGAGCTGGTGCCTGTTGCAGGTAGAGTCTGCAGGAATAAAGCTGTGAGAGCTGTGGCTGTTAATGTGTTCAGAGCAGCAGCCAGCTGCTGAGCACAATTCCAGCTATGCCCTGTGTCCTTTAAGGAGCAAGGCTCTCGGGCAGCATGGGGAGCAGGAGTTATTTTGGACACAGGGACTGCTTGCAAAATGCTCAAGAATCTGGCAATGAGGTTTGGGTAGCTTGAAGGAGCTTTTAAATGAAGTTGTGAGCTGGTTTTGGGGTGAGTTTGCCATCTGCTCCCCTATAAGACTGACATTACTCTTGTTTTTAACTCACCAGCCATGCCAGCCTCATGCCTGAGGGAGCTGGCTTGTAGAGCCAGAGTAGTTAGTAAATACCTGGGTACCATGTAAGTGCAGTGAGTTTGTAAGACACATGTGTAGGGTACAGCTCTTGTCAGACTGACCAAACTTCAGTACTCAGTTCTGCCAAAAACTGCAAGTATTGGGCAATGTTCTTCAGCTTTCCCACTTCTGGCCCCTGTGTGCATAAACATTTTTGACAGTGGATAATCTTTGGGGGATTCTTAACCAAAAGCTACAGGCTGAGACCTGGGGTTTATCGTGTGATCTCTGCTACACAGATGTCAAAGCTGGTAAAATTGCTGCAAAATTCAGAGTGTGGCACCTGAGGTGGAACTGGGCTGTTTGTGAGCAGCACCAGCTCCCAAGGGGGGAAGAGTGAGTGATGCTTGGTCCAAAGCAAAGCTAACAGCCATGGTTGGTTTTAATAGTCTCTTTAAAAAAATAATTAGGTTTTTTTTAATTTATTTTGCAGCACTGGGATGTCTTCAAATATGTGACTGAGGTGTTTATCTTAGTACCTGCATTACTGGGCCTGAAGGGGAACCTAGAGATGACTCTGGCATCTCGCCTGTCGACAGCTGTGAGTACCCAGGGAGTCGAGGGAGGGAGCAGGATGCCTGGTTTGGGCAGGGGTGGGAAGGTGTGTGTGTGTCCATGGTGGCTGGGCAGACAAACAAATCCTGGTCAGTGACCACCAAAACCAGAGCCTGGAGTTCAGGGTGCTGGGAAGGTGTCTTCATCCCACTGGGCTGGTCAGATTTGAAGTGGTCCTGAAGCTCTGCTGACAGTTCAGTTCGTGTCACGGCTGCTCCTGAGCTGGCTTGGGCAGTTCTGTGCCTGGTAGTGCTTGGATCTAGAATTTTTCTCTAGGAAGCTGGGTGCAGACATGTCACCAAAGCAGGATGAAACAAGCCTGGTTCAAGAGGATGAGGAGATGAGGGAGAGTATATGGCTCCAAGGGTGGGGACCTTGCTGTGAGAGCTCGCAGGTGAATGGTTGGACTGGATGATCTTAAGGGTCTTTTCCAACCTTAACAACTCTATGATTCTATGATTCTGTGAATTGGTCTCTTCTTGAAGTTGATGGAGAGGCATGGCCAGGCATTTCCCTTGCTGGAATTCAGGATCATGCCTGCCCCACAGCGAGCTCTCTCTGAGAGATGGGTGCAGGCTCTTGGCCCCTCAGAATACAGTGTCAGTCCAGCTGTAGATGAATTGCTTTGTGTGTAAATGTTTCTGTAACACAGCAGTCTGTCTCTGTAGCTGAGTGGCACTGGCAAGAGACTGCCATCCTCTCCCAACTGGGACAATAATACTCCTCCCTCCTGCAAAGCATCCTTTGCTTGAGCCTGGTGGCAAGTGGCTGCCTGATGCTTCTGTGTTTCCCGTGATGGGAGTACCTACAGCTCTGAGTCCTGTGTCTGAAAGGTGTTGGCTGCCAGCTGCCAAGCTTTGAACTCTGCTAGCAGTGCTGTGAGTTGCTGGAGGAGAGCCCTTGCTGCAGCCAGCCTGGCCTTGGCTTGGCAGGGCAGAGATGCTGTCCTGCCTGGTACAAGAGCTGCTCAGGAGCACTGGCTGAGCTGTCTGGGTGGAGAGCTGTCTGCCTGGCTGGTGGCAGCAAGCAGGGAGCTGGTTCCTCACGTGCTCCCTTCCCCTTGATGGTTGCTGCAGGAGAAAGCACAGGAGAGTGTTGAAGGCGTCTCTGGGTCCTCCCTTGTTCTTCCTTCTTGAGCAATGGAGTGATGCTGGCTGGGACTTTTTGCTCCTCAGTAGCTTCATGTGTGCCCCTGAGGCACCAGGTTTGTGGTGTGCTCCTGGGCAGCAGCACAGACAATGTGTTGAGCTGCTCATCCAGCTTTTGTCACCCCCAGCCTCCCTTGTGCTGCAGCTCCCTGTGTGTCCCCTAAGGATGCTGCTCCTGTTTGCTGAACAAGTGGCATACAGGCATCATATTTGAAGTGTCTGGAGTTGTCCCTGCAGTCCTGGGCAAGCAGGAGGACAAGCACCATGTCCCCAGACCAGCCCTGGTCTTGGTCCTCAGCCCAAGTCCTGCCTGATGAAACTTCTCGGCTCCAGCCCTTGCTCTTCGTTCTCTGAAGCAGTGGGGTGCTGAGGCAGATGCTGACGGTGCTGAGCTGCCCGGGCTGTGGCTGCTTGTGCCGGTCTTCCCTCTGCAGGCACTGCTGGGGAGGACAAAGCCACTGCCAGCAGCACCCAGCTGCACTCCGGTGCCAGGGCTGACAGGGACAGAGCTGAGAGCACAGTGTGTGGCAGACTGAGCTTTGTTGGCCCCTTCGCTCCGGGATACAGATCCCTTTGTTTCAGGACCCTTGCTGTCCCGACACAGGCTGTCCCCCCTCCTGGCCTTGGCCAGCTCCTGCTTTCCAAGCACAGGCTCAGCAGGGCAAGTGCTTGGCTCTCCTGGGCCAGTATTTCCACAGCCTCTTCCCTTAGGGTGCTGGCGTGGAGCGGGGTTGGGACAGGCTTGGCAGAGAAACGAGACTCTGCAGAATGTCCCAGGGATGCAAAACTTTCCCATCTGCTCTGGTGGCTGCAGAATGTCCCAGGGGATGCCCCAGAGCACCCAGCAACTCCACTGCCCATCTGCACCGAGCAGCTGCTGCCCTTGGCTCCTGGTGCCACGGCTGCAGGGTGGTGGTGGTCTCATGGGCCAGCACCCAAGCTCTGTCCCCCACTTTCCTTTGCCCTGGCTGGGCTGCCTCTACAGCAACCCCCAAACCTTGCCCTCCACCTCCTTGTATCTCTGTGTGGTGGGACCATCTTGGGGGCTTCTCCTTTTCTGTTCCTCACCCTGTCCTTGCCTCTCAGCACACGGGGAGTGTGGAGGGAGCTCCCCTCTGCCTGGTGCTCGCTCTGCAGGACAGCAGCCTGGGGTGGTGTCTCAGGCTGCAGGTTCCTAATTAGTGCTGCATTAAGGCACCTCAGAAATTCCTTTCACAATTAAGAAGCAAAACTCTCCCATTAGTTAAGGGATTAAAATCCTGTTGCCAGTGACTACGGGGAGGTTATGTTAATCCCAACCTAATTGCCATGTGGCTGGAATTTTAAGGTCAGGCTTCATATGGAGCTCCAATTCCTGTCCTGGATGTGCTCAGTGCCACTCTGGTCAACTTTTTGTTGATTTTCCCCATTCTTTCTTCCACTCAGCTCAGAGTAAGCTCACTCCAGACACAGACACATCTGAGTGGAGGCTGAAGCAGGCTGGCAGGTCTCTCCTGTGGTAAGGAGAGCAGGAGGATCAGTTCATCACTGGCCTCTTGGGTTTTGCAGAGACCAACAAGGAAGCCTGAGAATAGAAATTGCTGCTGTATTGTTGTGCACAAGTTGTTGTTTGATGCTGTCAGCCAGTGCCTTTTCCCCTGCACATGCCTTGAGCCTCTCCATTGTTCCCTCTTCATCATCTTCTAGCAATCCAAGATGGGATATTAGCCCACACCCTCTGCCTCTCCCTTCTTTCACCTTCCCATACAGACCTAGAAGGTGCCAGGGAAGACCAGAACCTTTCTCCTCTGCAGCAACCAGCAGCCTGTGGTGACTCTGCTGGGTTATTCTGGGCTGTACACCAGGGTATTAACTCAAGGTTCCCTGTGTTCTGGTTAGTCCGATTAGCGTCCCCCGCGGCTGTGGCGGTGCCAGGTGACCCGTGTGCCACCGCCGCTTCCCGCTACTCAGTAGGTCTCCACGTGGCTTGAGCCTTGTTTACTCAGCTTGTAAGTAAAACAGGAGTTGTTGCTGCCAGCTCCTTCTGCCCACGTGATGCTGCTCTGGCTTTGGTTGAGAGGAGCTGGGGCACACGGATGACCTGTGTGAGCTTGGTGCACCCCCATTTCCCTCCTGGTGCCCTGAGGGGCATCGTGACACAACTGGGTCTGTGCCAGGCTTGGCTTGATCACCAGCAGAGTGAGTTCAGTGAGTAAATAAGCAGCAGTGTGTGACTCTGCACGGGGACAAAATATATCTTGTTGCTTTTGCAAGATTTTCATCACTTTCTGTTGACGTCGATTCCCCCTTCAGCACCCACCCCCACCCCCCAGCAGGTCTGGCTCCGCTCCTGCTGCACAGGAGAGCGTCCTCCCATTCTGCAGCTGGGGTGGGGAAGGTGCTCAACCTGCAACTGGGATCAGCTCTGGTGTTCTGGAATACTAAACCCAGAGTAACTGGTGGAACAGTCCCTGCCATTGTGCAGACTGGGGTGTTACTGTAGAGTGGTGTCCCAGCTGTGCACACATGTGCACACATGGACACATGTGCCTTTTCTACTGAATTCCCCTGCCACAAAGGCTGAGGATTTGGGGTTGTTATCCCCTCCCTGCTCCCAGGACAAACTCCCCCAGCTGGAAGGCAGGGATTTGTCTGTTAGCAAATGCAAACTGCTGTCAGTCTGCAATGTTGTGATGTCCTCTTGCAGGCTAATATTGGCCAAATGGATACACCCAAAGAGCTCTGGAAGATGATAACAGGGAACATGGCTCTGATACAGGTAAGGAAACGTGGAAGGAGGAGAAAGTGGGAATGTTGGTAGTTGGTGAAAGCCACCAGTGACAAGTGTCAGGTTCAAACACCTGCACTTTGTATCGACACCTTGTCCCAGTGCCACCTTCCTGCCAGAGTTTGCTCTACAGGGGAGACTTGGTGTTCCCCACCAGATGCTGACCCACTGGGAATGGTGGTACCCTGGGTGGTGTTCCCCTCTCCCCTCACCCCAGGACCATTCTGCTCTCTGCTCCTCTTGGTGACTGCCTAGTTTTTTATTTTCAGGTTCAGGCTACCGTGGTTGGCTTCCTGGCCTCAATTGCAGCGGTGATATTTGGATGGATCCCAGATGGGCACTTCAGCATCGACCATGCTGTCCTGCTTTGTGCCAGCAGTGTGGCTACTGCTTTCATTGCTTCTCTTGTTCTGGGTGAGAGACAGACCCTGCACCCCCTCTGTGCACCATTTCCTATAATGATGAGCTCTCCTTGGCCTCATCCTGTTTCCTTCCTCTTTCTGGCTGTAGGCATGATTATGATCGGGGTCATCATTGGATCCAGGAAGATGGGGATCAATCCTGACAACGTTGCCACCCCAATTGCTGCCAGCCTGGGGGATCTCATCACCCTGGCTCTGCTCTCAGGAATCAGCTGGGGCTTGTACAAAGAGCTGGGTGAGGAGCAACATAAAGATTTTTTCTCTCCCTGGTGCTTCCACGTGCTGCAGCATCCCCCTTGTGATTCCCCCTCTTCCTTTGCCCTTCCTGCTCTCAGGGTATATAGGATGCCTGGCCTGGGAGCTTCCCCAGTTAATGGGAGTTGGTCAGAACTGGTGAGGGGAGAAAATAGACCTTCTTAGTGCTCTGTAGCTGCAGACACTCTTTGCAGTGATCTGCATGATTCCTTCTCACTGTGTGAAGTGGTAAGGGAGAGGTGCTCTGCTTCCAGGTGCCAGGGGGGTTGTTTGTGGTGAAAGGCAGCTTTGGATTTCATCTTTTATACCAGTCAGTGCCAGCTGGGCACCCTCAGTGCACAGCTGTAGACTCCAGGCTTTCCCCCACCATCTCTCCCTGGCAGCTGGGGTACAGGGATGTGACTCAGCCAGGTTCAGCCAAAGGTGAAGCAACACTGGGAGGTCTTGCCCAGGAGTGGGAGGTGGGAATGAGCAGCTGAAATGGAAGAGCTCTCACATGGATCTGTTGACAAAGCCCTTGTGAGTACCCCAGGAGCAGGAAATGCCATGTCCTGCCACCTTGAGGCTGGTCAGGTCTAGTTTGCCCGTGCTTTTAGTGGTGTTTCATGGGTGACAGTGCCCTGTTGAGCAGCTTGATGAGCTCAGGTGAAGTAGCACCCCCTCCTCTCTGCAGCAGATGAGTCTTTGATCTGCTCTCTCTGCTTACTTCCCCCCTCAGAGAGCAAAGCCTACGTGAATCCTTTGGTTTGCGCCTTCTTCATTGCTCTGCTGCCCATCTGGGTCATCATCGCCAAGAAGAACGCGGCCACCCGGGAGGTGCTGTACTCTGGCTGGGAGCCAGTCATCATTGCAATGGCTATTAGCAGGTAGGAGGACAGGGAAGAGCTTCTGTCCCCCAAACACTGACAGACAAGGCACATTTCCCCCCCCCAACTCCTCGGTAGATTTTGGAAAAAATACTAAAACTGTTCTCGGTTGTCAAATATTGAGGCTTGAAATTGTGTGCAAGAGCCAAGGTGGGTGTTAAGAGTGTGTGTGTGACACCCTTGGAGCGAGCCCTCGGGGCTCTCTGTGTTTCCTGATGAGCTTTGAGCACTGATCACTTTGCTCTTCCCTCTGCAGTGTTGGGGGTTTAATTCTGGACAGAACGGTCTCGGATCCGAACTTCGCCGGGATGGCTGTGTTCACGCCCGTCATTAACGGTGAGTCCCTTCCAGTTGGGGTCACAGTCCAGTTGTGCCCTATTTCAGGTGGATGAAGGAGACTAATTCCCTGTTGATCTCCAGGGAGACAGGGTGGTTAGACCCAAGCTCCACAGCAGCCTGGCTCCCTCTGGTGTCTTTCAGCGGAGGGTGACTGACCTGGGAGGTGCTGCCTTAAAGTTTCTAGGAGGCCAACAAAAACTGTCTTCACAGAATCACAGAATGTCAGGAGCTGGAAGAGACCTCAAAAGATCATCCAGTCCAACCCCCTGCCAGAGCAGGATCATCTAGAGTAGATCACACAGGAACGTGTCCAGATTAGCCTTCAGCATCCCCAGAGAAGGAGACTCCACAACCTCTCACAAAGATGATAAAGCCACAAAGATGATAAAGGGGCTGGAGCACCTTTCCTATGAGGACAGGCTGAGAGAGTTGGGGCTGTTGAGCCTGGAGAAGAGGAGGCTCCGGGGAGACCTTCTAGCGGTCTGCCAGGACCTCAAGGGGGCCTACAAGAAAGATGGGGAGAGGCTGTTCAGTAGGACCTGTTGTGACAGGACAAGGGGTGATGGTTTCAAAATAGAGGGAGGGAGATTTAGATTGGATATTAGAAAAAAGTTCTTTGCTGTGAGAGTGGTGGAGCACTGGAACAGGTTGCCCAGGGAGGTGGTGGATGCCCCTGGATCCCTGGAGACGTTCAAGGCCAGGTTGGATGAGGCCCTGAGCAACCTGATCTAGTTGGGGGTGTCCCTGCTTCTTGCAGGGGGGTTGGACTGGATGACCTCTGGGAGTCCCTTCCAACCCTGATCATTCTATGATTCTATGATTCTCTCTGGGCAGCCTGTCCCAGTAACCTGTCACCCTCACAGTGAAGATGTTCCTCCTTATATTATGATCATTTCCTGATTGCCCCTGGCTGGTGGGAGACCCCATCATGCAAGATATGTGCCTTGTGGCACAAGGGTTTGGATTTGCACTTGGAATTGACAAATCTAAACACCTCTGCTGTAAAGCTTTGGCCTCCTTTCTGTTTAATGAACATGGGAAACTCCTTTGTTAGCTGCTTTTTGCAATAAATGGAGTTAATTCTGAGCCAGAGCATCTTGTGCTGGTGGGATCCAGAGTTGGGCTACGCCTCGTGCATGAAATAAGTTTTAAACTTCCTGTGCCTGTTTTGGTGGCTGATTCATCTTTTTTTTTGTTGTTGTTGTTTCATGTATTTCTTCCAGTCAAAGCCACAGTAATAGCACTGCCTCTGTTTTACTGAGGGGAAATCGTGGAACAGTGTGTTTTGTCTCAGCTCTTCACATCCTGCAAAAGTGGAATTCGGGTCAAAAATAGGCTGTCCTACATTATTCCAGCACCTGGCAATTCCAGATCTGCTGGCTGTTTAAAAATAGCTGTTTCAAAAGAGTCCAGGCCATCATCTTATTGCTCTCTCCTCTTGCTTCTCTCTCCTCATCTGCAGGTGTGGGTGGCAACCTGGTGGCAGTGCAGGCCAGTCGCATCTCCACTTACCTGCACATGAGCGGGATGCCCGGGGATGGCTCCGAAACAGCCCCTCGCAAGTGCCCCAGCCCTTGCAGCACCTTCTTCAGCTCAGGTATCCGAGTTGGGGGTTGAAATAGATTGACTTCTGCCAGCAGCAGTTGCTGCAGTTGGCTGGGAACACCCCGGGACAGTCACAGAGGGCTGTTATGGGAAATGGTGGCTGAAGTCCACTGGGAGGCAGCTCCTCCAGCCTGGCCTGCCCTCTAGAGACCATCAGACCTTGAGCAGAGCTGCTGGGAGAGGGGATGCAGCACTGCTGGGTGAGGAAATGTGCAGAAGTCCTGTGCCCTAACACTGTAAATCACAGAATGTCAGGAGTTGGAAGGGACCTTGAAAGATCATATAATCCAACCCAGGATCATCTAGACTAGATCACACAGGAACGTGTCCAGATTGGTTTTGAATGTCTCCAGAGGAGACTCCACAACCTCTCTGGAGGTAGCACTAGTTGATATCACTAACCAACACTGAGAAAATCCTCTACCCTCTAAATCTTCCCCAGATTTCAGGATGTTGACACCTGCCCTTGGGCTGCTCGAGCTCTGCTGCTGCTCCCGAGAGCTGGCGAAGGCTCCGGCTGCTCCGCTGTGCGTGGCAGCTGTGTGCAGGGCACGGCCTGAACTGGCTCTGCAGTGCTGAGCTTGGGCAGAGGTCACTGATCTCCAGACATCCCAGGAGGTTCAGTAGCTGGCAGGCCAGGTTGGGCCACCTGGGCTGTCCAGAGGGGCACGGAGGGGCGAGTCGCCTCCAGAGTGGTGATCTCTTAGGAGAAGGGTTTCCAGCCAGAGGTGCAGAAAGAGCTGTGAGGAAGTCCAGTGTTCCCAGTAAACTTTTAGCAGCTCTGTACAGCCCTGTCAGAGGTGAGACATGAGTCCTTTTGGCTGCTGAGGTCTGAGAACAGCTTCTGCTCTGGATTAAGCTGTCCTACTCCTTGGTGCAACGAGTGCTCGGGCATGAAGCTGAAGTCTGCAGTGCGGGGATGAGGGGCTGCTGTGCTGGTCCCCGATTCCAACTCAACTGTAGTTGTGCTGCCTTGTCCCCCAGAGCACGTGGAGGCTGCAGAGTTGCTGTGTTCAAGCCTGTCTGAAGCCCAAACTCCATCCTTGTCTCATTGCAGATGTGAATTCTCGCTCTGCCCGTGTGCTTTTTCTGCTGGTGGTGCCTGGACACTTGGTTTTCCTCTACACCATCAGCTCCATGCAAGGTGGACACACTACGCTCACCCTGATTTTCATAGTCTTCTACATGACAGCTGCACTTCTCCAGGTAAGCTGGAGCTTTCCTGGGGCTGTCACCCCTCATGCTTACAGCCAGGGATGCTGCACATCAGCTGCAGGGGTGGGTGTTCAGCTGCTGAAGGTGCAGTGGTACCCCCTGTCCCTCAGTGACAGATGTATGTGCAGGGGAGAGATCCTCCAGGTGGATTCTGGTATCAAGCTGGTATCAAACCAAATAAATCCTCCTTTGTTGATACCTGTACACACTATTTTTCTTTCCTCTGATTTTTGGCAAGTTTTGAATCTGTCTTTTGTCTCTTTTAAGCCCTTCTGATAGCAGAAGTGTTTACTTCTCTGTTAATCTGTCATATAAGGTGCTGTAAACATTTTAAAACTGCTGGTGAAGAAAACAGGAATGTGGGATCTGCAGGGACCCCGTGCCTAGTGCCACCCATGCCCTGCCCCCCTGCAGGTACAGACATGGGGCTCAGCAGCGTGGGGCTCTGGTCTCCTCCAGGAGCTGTGTGAGCCCATAGCTGCTCCAAGGGACACACATGGACCCGTGTGTGTGTCCAGAAGCCACTTGCAGGACCCTGAGCAGGGAGAGATGCTCTGGGTAGGGAGTTTCCTATCAGCCCAGCTACACTCTGGCCACTCTCACCCCTTCTGCATGTGGAGGCTGTGCCTGCTTTGGGCTCCCCCAAAAATCAACAGTCAAGGCTGGCATGAGGAAGTGACTCAGGGCATCCATCAGAGGCAAGAGCAGGGTGCTGTCACCCAGGAGGCTAAATTTAGGTTGTGAGCCCCTGCTGCGTGCTTGGGCACCCGGAGGCGGCTTCCGCTTGCGGCCGCTGCTGGGAGCAGAGAGACCGCCCTGTGCTGACTGCGGTGGTCCCGAGTTCCCCTGTGTCCTGAGCGGGACCCTCCCAGCCCCAGAGACACCAGGGGATTAGCAACAGGCCTGTGGCCCCTTCAGGTCCTTGTCCCACACCTTGGGCTTGAGATCCAAGGCAGATTTCTTCTGTCTTTGGGTACTGATACAGCCCCTCGCTGCACTGCAGCAGGTGACCCCACGCTGGTGCTTTCAGCTGCTGGGCAGTTCTTTTATTCCTGGAAGCTGGGAATTGCTGTCCCTTCCCAAGCATCCTGCATGCTCCCAAGCTCCCATGTCACTGCCATGTACCTCATCAAGCTTGTTCTGGGTAGATCTGAGATGCAAACTTTGGGCCTTTTGGCGTTTGGGTGGCAGTGTTCTCCCTTCTGAGCCTACGTTTGATGGTGATGTGCACAGCTAAAGAAAGACAGGGCACAAACTGTTATGGACACAAGGGATTTGGATGCCCAGGGGCCCTCTGAAACTCTCCAGGTTCCTCTTTGTGCTGTACATGTTGCTGTGGGGATGCAGCTTGGGTGCAGTGTTCAGCAAGGTGGTTCTGCCCTGCCACCAGCTCTGGCCTTGGGCTGAGGTTGGGGTTCCAGAGGTCAGGATTTGCAGCTGATGTGGCTCTTTTGTTCCCACCTCCCAGGTTCTCATCCTCCTCTACATTGCTGACTGGATGGTGCACTGGATGTGGGGCAGGGACCTCGATCCTGACAACTTCTCCATCCCATACTTGACAGCGCTGGGGGACTTGATTGGAACAGGTCTCCTGGCTCTCAGCTTTCACATCCTCTGGCTCATCGGTGACCGGGACTCCGATGTGGGAGACTAGCTCTCCCTGCTGCCCCCCTTTCCCCAGCTCTCCTCCTCCTTTCCTTTTGTTGTTGTTGGTTTCTTTTCCTTTCCCCTTGCTCTCCATTGCTTCCTCCCCCCACTCTGTCTCTCCGAGACTTCATCTTTGATACTGAATTCTCATTATTTTCAATGGGAATTTTATGTGGTTTATATTTCAAGCCAAGTTTGTACAGAAAATAAATCTAGTTTTAGGAAGGACAAAAAAAAAAGTGTAATGAGACAATCACCAAGTGCAATTTCATAGTAGGTATGTCTGAACCAAGGTTACAGTGAGGCTACTGCTCAGTCTGATCAGGCAGGGAGCCCGCCCCATCCCAGTCACTGCAGGTGAAGGGCTGCTTCTTTCGCTTCATAAGCGGTTTAATTACTGGAGGGTGAGGTTCAGACTTGTTTTCCTGAGCAGGCACCTTCTAGCAAAGTGGGTGAAGGCCTGGGGTCATCTTCTGTCTTCTCCCCCATCACCCTCCTCCCGTGTGCCTGGTGTCCTGCTCCTGTGCCTAGCATCCGAAGCAGGCTGGGCTCTGGCAGAGGGGTTAGTGGAGATGGTGAGGAAGGGTCCTCTCTTCTCATTGCTTTGTGCCTGGAAGGAAAGAGAGTGATCTCTGGTTTGAGGGCTGCAGAGCCCAGAAATCTGGCTGTGAGCAGGCTGGTCTCTGCTGGATTTGGGACCCTTCTGCCTCTGTGTGATCTGAGCTCAGTGTGCAAAGGGTTGGGGACACCCTGTGCTTTGAAGAGGCTGTGAGCTCTCCCCAACTGTCCTCCTTCCCTTGGTCCTGCTGGAGAATCTGCTGGAGCCATAGGGGATGCTGAGTGCCAGCTTCTCCTTGGTGCTGCACAGCACCCTCACCCTGGCAACCTGCTCAGCTTGGTTGTCTGTTTCCTGGATGGAAAAATAGATCAAATAGATCCTATTTTGCACGTTAAGATTTTCTTTCGGTTGCTGAGCGCTGCTGAGAGGCCCGTTGAAGCTGGGATGATCCACCCAGGACCTCTCCTGGTTGAGCCTCAGGCATTTCAAACTGGGGAGCATCAGAGTCTTAGTGTCCCTTAAGAAAGGACATTCATGCTCATGCCCTGGACTCTTCTGTACATGTAGGTACAGGCTGGAAAACAGGTCAGTGGGCACAGACAGCTTTCTGCAGCCCTCTCAGTGCAGCTCTGTCCAGGACTGTAGCAAAGGAACCTGCTTGCCTAGAGCTGGTGTGTGAAATGTGGCATCAGGGCTCTAGCCCAGCTTGGTTCCCTGCTCTGTTTATTTCCACTCTGCTTTTCATGCTGCCCAGCAATGCCTGAGGTCCCTCCTCTTCCATGGCTGGTGCTCAGCAGACAGACTCTCCCACGGGCTGCAGCAGCGTAGCGAGAGGAAACCTCTTCTGGCCATGTAAATGATCTTCCTGAACGCTGCCAGCACTCAAGGCTTTTTAGTTTTCCCATCTGGACATAAATCAGCTCAGTAAACTGAGTGTGGTTTGGTGTAAGAGGGTCTTATTGACTGGGAAACCTCACCCAGTTGGGCCAAGTTTAAGTGATGGGCTCAAGCGGTCAGAGCTATTAAACAGTCTCTAATGCTTGAGTGTAAATTGACTGAGTGTGTGCAGGGTGAAAGCTCTTAACATCCACCAAGGGTGGGGAGAAGACAGTGTGTGCCATGGAGCCAGATTCCAGTGCTGCACTGGGCAAAGAGCTGCCAGCCAGGGCAGTGCCTGCAGTGCTCAGCCAAGTGGCACCTCGTGTCCTGTGCCCAGAGTGACAGCAAAGTTCAGACAGCTGCACAGGCCCAGAGTGCTGCCACCCTGCCCCTGCTCTGGACTCTGCCTGTCCCTGCAGCTCCAGAAAACCTGAAAGCTGATGGATTTGTGGTTGTCTGCATTTCTTGTTGCTTTCAGGGTGTCCCTCACAGCAGAACACGACCACCCTCTGTCAGCTGAGTTTCCTCCTTTAGGTTATAGCCTGTATTTCCCATACAACCCCCTGCTTCCCCTGCTGGCTGGTTGTCCCAGCAGGGCCTGGTGTCTCTGCTCAGCTAGATGGTGAGATGTGGTGCTGATCTTCAGCTGAAGGGAGGCCAGGCTGGAAGATGAGGTTGTTATTTGGGCAATGCCAGGACTAGCTGAGCTCCACAAAGCCCTGCCTGAGTGCAGGTGGATTTGGTTTTTAGGTAAGGAGCAATTCATTAGGAGCAGTTCCTCCCTGCCTTAGAAGAAGGGTGATGGCAACTCTTACTGTTAAGGCTACAGTTAGTCTGGGATCAGGCATTGTCCCAGCCTGGGATCTGGTGGCAGAGCTGCTCCTTACCCTGGAGATGAGCATGTCAGGAAGGTGAGGATTAGGGTGTGGGAAACCAGCCCTGGAAAGCCCCAGGAGCAGATGTACCCAAACCACTGGGCAGTCAGGCTCTTGCCTGCTCAGAACCTCTCCCAGTTGTAGAAGAATCATTTCCTGCATGAGTGGGTGTGTGCTGAGCTCTCCTCCTCCTGCCTAAGCTCGTGGTCATGGTCAGGAGGCAGAGCTGGGACCCTCACACTCTCTGGCTGCTCGCTCTCCGACCCTTAGAAGAACAGGGATGGATTTTTGACATGACTTTACCCCTTTCTCCCTTGCTAACAACATCAGCCTTGCTTTCTCCTTCCCCTCAATGTTCCTTTGTGGCTGTAGCCCAGAGCCTCCTGCTCTCCACCCTGGTGATGTAACTTCTCCCAGATCTCATTTCCCCAAAGCTCAGTTCAAAATAAAAAGCACCGGACATGACCCATCTGTGAAGAGATAGGAGACTTTGTCCATCAACACTTAAGCTTTATATATATCAATATATATATATGAGAAACTCTCCTGCTCTTTTAAGTGTCATGTCACTCTTTAGTTCCCCAAGAAAAGATTCCCCAGAGGGAGATGTCACCATCTGTGGCCTCCTGTAAAATGAAGAGAGCAGAGGTGATTGAGAGCTGTCACGCTGCCGAGAGAGGGGTGTCCATACATCTGTCTGAGGTGGGGGGTGGTGATAGGGCAGGGAAGAATCCAACCTAAAATTGAAGACTATGGATGCTCAAAACCTTTTCCCACCAGTTGCACTCGAATGCATGCCTATATACAGCTGACTGCAAATGAAAAATACCAGTTTACTCTTTTTATTAAAGACTGTCTTAATTATTTATAGTTCCTATAACTGGATTGACAGATGTCAACTTTAACTGATAAATTATATTTGGTTAAATAAAGATGGCATTTATTTATGTGGACTGAGCTGTCTCTCCTCCATCTGCCTCTCTCCTTGCAAAACACAAGACCTTTAACCAGCTTATTTTTGCTTCCAGTGAGACTCTTTTGATACACAGTGGGACGAGAGTTAAGGAAAATCAAATCATTTGCTGTGCACGAAGCACAGGGTGATTAATGTAAATGACAGACGACCAGCCCGGCTCT
>VXBZ01010153.1:9573-64443 GCA_013399135.1 Heliornis fulica
TCTCTTGCTCTCCCGCTTAGGAAAACAGGAGAGGCGGGCTGGGGCTGCCTGAAAAGCCGGTTTGGAGCCCAAGCCGTACAGTGACCTCATTGTGTCCTAGGAGTTCGGCGCGGAGGGAAAAGCGTGGCTAAAAACCCTCCTCGGAGCGCGCACTGTAGCTTCAAATGGGCCGCCGCCTTTTGTTGGCTCTAATGTTTCTGCAGGACTTATTTCTTGCCATTGGTGGTCCATCCCCAATAGCAATCTGCATATTTTAATAGCATACAAACCCTGCGTCCCCATATAATGGATATACAGTAGACTAACAGCAAGGATTTTGAATCCCTCTGATTGAGGGAGGCAAGCAAGCTGCGGGAGGGCAGAGCATCTGAGCCAGCAGTGCTGGCACTGCAACAGTTCAACAAAATGCTCTGGAAATTGATGGGGTTTGATGAGTCTTCAGATACTGACATTCTTAAAAGTTAGCGCAAGCTTTCTATCGGCATAACTGCCATCCTGATAGATACCTGTCTACAACATACCAAAAATCCCGGGAGCGAATGAGACGCTTAAAAATGCACTTAGCAAAACAATTCCATTGCAACTGACAAAGCCCAGTGGCTGCTCAGATAATGGAGTCAAATACATCAGTATTAACTTTGTACTTGGGACAAGATCCTTTGTCTGATTCGTAGAAAACCTGGTCTCTCTCACTGGCTTTTTGTCATTGCTCATCCGTGTGCTGTAATTTGAGTGTAAACTTCAGGCCTGCAGCTCTGGTGAGGTTCCTGGCCAGTTCAATCTGGTTACTCCAAGATGACATCACATGCGAGAGGCAGTGCCACAATGAACAGCCAGGAAAAATAGAGCCTGAAAAGACAGATTCTAGCCACGGGGGGTACTATTGACTAAAACTTTCTGCTCATGAACGTTTTATTATTGTGGTAGTATTTTATTTTTTGGTAACTTCCTGTCCTATTAAAATGAGAAGGGACAGTAGAGAAGTAGAACTTAATTGAATCACCTTTTTCTGTCTGTATAACTGCTCTAAGTATTGCATAGCATATTTTCCTGTGATTTGTATATTTTAAACAAGGTACTCCCTGATTAATGGGTTGTTGTCACCCTCAGAGAAAAGAACTTTTTAGTTTATTATATTTTTAAGAGGAGTAAGATGTAAGAGGGGTTAAATGTAGGTTGTAACTAATGAGTACTGCTTTAAAAAAAAGTCAATAACCCCTCCCCCCCAGATAAACTTTAATTTAGTATTTGATACTCTTAAATTATGTTACTAGAACATACATAAGGGTGTTACAATACAGTTGTGTATTGAAATAATTGTACAGCACTGAAAACTAAAATAGCAATCCAGCCTAAGTCAAAAATCTCATGCTGATTTGCTTAGCAGTGTTCTCCTACACTGCTGTGCATTAGTCAACGTTCTGTTGCATGCAAGTCCTTGCTGTGCACAGGACTTCATTAGCTAACAGTGTATTTAGTTCACTGGCATTTTGCTCCACTTGTTATGCTGTTCTTGTTCCCTTAGAGTAAACTTTGAAAGAATGTGACTGTGATGCAGAGTCGCATATTGCACAGCATGCAACAGCGAGTTTTCAAAAGAGATGCTTGCATGAGATACAGAGAACTTTTTCTGCACACTGCTGCTTTTTTTTTCCCTTCTGCAACCAGATTTTTTGTCACTAGATTTCCACTGCATTGGTAACTGAAAACTCAACAGCTTGTGAAAAGAAATAATAAAAGCCTCAGCTTAAAGTTGTGCAGCTTCCCACTGAACATCTTGTACCTACACTGTAGTCTGAGTAAAGCTTTCTTCCTTGCTAATGTACTGTTAGAGAGAATACAGTCTTTCCAGTCACCAGTATGTTTGGGTTTTTTTACGTATGTGGTGTATAATTATTTCTCTATCATACTCCTTGTATTAAAGAGGAATAACAAAATTGGAAACTGTCATGAGACCCGTATTCTATTTTTAAACATGTTCTTTTTATTTGCATGAAGACAATTTTGCTCCCATCATCCCCCGAGCTCATACATGGAACAAGAGAACAGGGCAAAGCAACTAAAAATGTGTTGTTCAACTTCAGCATTTAAAAATAATTGATATGGCAAATCCTAGTGGTTTAAATATACACTTCAACTTTCCTGTATAGCTTTGATAAAAACCTAAAACTAATCATAATCCTAGTGACTCCAGGTTAGAGTGCAGCCGAACAGAGCAGCTGTGCTGGAGCTACTCCTTCGCATTAGGAAATGCAGTTGAGCTTGCACTGAGGTCTCACTGAAGTCAATGGGTTTCTAAAAGTTTATGACTTTAAGTCTCATCTCAGGTGTGTACATTTGATGTATGTGCATATCTTCAAATTTTCAGTAGGTGTGGCAGTAGGTAAGATTTTTGGCATTACAGATAACCCTGGTAATCAACAAGTTTTCTAAAAGAAAATTGTGTATATGCAATAGTGGTAACAATACCTGCTGTGGATGCAGCATATATTGAAGAGCTTTTTAAAACGGTATTGTATGCTACATTGGCCATAAATTTAAAAAAAAAAACAAACCCAAAACAAAACCAAAACAAACAAACAAAAAAAACTGCTTACAGTAGAAACACAATCTTTTTATGTGTGTGTTGTCTTTCCTAGAATTTTTAGCATGTCCCTGCTCCTTAGTGGCAGAATCAAGCTTCATTACCTCCCTGAAGGATGTCATACACTGAGAGGGAAATCCTTTAGTGTAACCGGGCCTTTGTTTTGCTTTTGTATGAATGAAAAAGCCGTCCTGGTAAATGCTAAGCTTTGCTGGTACAAGTTCATCTAGTACTAGGAATGCTTTGTCAGTATTTACCAGTCTCACTATGAAACTGTAGATTTCTTAAATGTGCATGGTCAGTTATGCTGGAGAGAAGGAATATAGCTTATGCTAAGTTTCTGAAATTAGTTGCTTGCTTTGGTATGTGAAGTGACAGAACTATCTGTGCCCCTGTACTGGCAAAATAAACCCCATCCCCAAAGCAGTAAACATTTTAGAAGTTCCCGCTTCCATGAGCCCACTGACAGTTGTAAAAACACTGGAATATGCCAAAGAAAGATAGTGGGAATGAAACGGGGAAATGTCTGATTTGCCGTTAACAGTAAGTTGCAGTCCTGTAGCTCAACTGGTACTGGAAGCGGGGGCTTTATTACAGTCAGCTTTTTCTGTAGATGCAGTTCAAGGAAAATGTAAATATCAACTGAACAGAAGTGACAAACCAAAATAACAAGGATAGGCATCTTAATTATTATTATCATCTGGTATTACAGAGCTTTTTTTCCCACTGTCACAGTAAGTACACTTGAACAATCAGCTTTTCATTAGGTATGAAGGTGCTTTAGCATGGGATATAGTGATTGACCCATTTGAAGTAAAAGAACAGATCATCTTATATAAGAGTAATCCTCTTTCTTTTATCCCGGCAAACCTACTGTCTGTATCAGTCGTTATCCCTGAAATGCTGCTATTGGATGCCCAAATTTATTTAATGGGTAGGCTTTCTACACATTAGTTTTTCTGCTTTTTTGTTCAAGCCTTGAAAAAAAAATACGAAAAAATGCCATGATTTTTTTTTCCAAAATACTCCCAGTTACATTCTCAAAATTAAGAATTTATAAACATTAGTTTACAAAATCTGTATTATACACTAACTAGATCTCCAGTCTAAACATGTTTAGAAGCAGTATGACAAACAGTTGTATTATAAGAAAGACTATTTGTGTCTTTGATTTTACCTGCTCATCATGCAGTTAAATCTACTTTAGCTATGATTTTGTATTTTAAATGCCACCTAAATATTAATTCTGTGTGAATTTATAATCAGATCCTAATGTCATTTTTTTTTGACCAAACTGAGTAATTTGGATTCCCTGCTGCTGGTGTCAACACTGTACACTTTGGATGCCTCTGGCAGGGGGGTGGTGGTGGGATTGTCATCCTCCAGAGTGTTGCTACAACTGGATCAGGAATCTACAGTACCACCAGTGGTGCTTCGCTCCACACACTTCGCACCTCACAGCACTTTCAGGCTGCTGCTCCTCTCTCTGAAGGCAGCAGGCCTCGGGGGTAGGATGGCAAAAGTCTTCTTTCTGGCTCTCGGCCCTTGTGTGCTTTTTCAACTCCTTGCAGCATCATTGGGTTGCCTGTGCTGCCCAGGAAGGGTCCGCAAGTGCAGGTGGCCTGAGTGAAAGGAGATGGGGGCAGAGCAACAGGCGGTGTTGGCTTCCTGCCTACCTCTTGGAAAGGTGCTGGTCAGACTCAGCACCCAGAACAGGCAGTTTTCTGTGCTGTCTTGCAGTATTGTTACATGTCTGCCAGTTCTTTGCATTGATGAAATTGGATTTTATTTTATGTTTTACAGAGATCAAATTAATTCATAAAGCAAGAGAAATAAATTCCTCCACTTTTACTTATATTGTTGTGAAGATATTGCTTCCTTGATCTCAGAAGCCAGATCTTTTAAGACCAAACATAAAGCGAACAAAATCATATCAGAAAAAACATGTGTCTATATTACAAGTTTTAGGTTTAAAGCTCAAATTTCTCCCTGCTTGATTCCTCTCTCCATATATATTTTGTCTACTGCATTATTTTGCAGGTATCTCACAGGTTGAAAGCAAAAAAAAAGTGTGCTAAATTAAAAATTTTAAAACTGATTATTCACTCCCTCTTACTATTTCTGAGATTGTGTTTGGCCTTTTCTACCTGTGAATGTAGCAGTCATGAAGTGTCCTCACAGATCCACTAGGGGGAGGCTCAGTGAATTTCCTACACGGTTCTAAGATAACAGTACTGAAAGATCAATGAACTTTATTCTAGGTACTGTATTTGATCGTATTATCTAATGTCTTGATGAAGGGAATAAAGATCAAGTGCAATGACCTTGCTGACAGTTTTGTTTTTTGCTGAACAAGGTTCTTAAAGAATGTGTAGTCAACACCCAATAAAATTCAAGATAAAAGCATGTCAAGCATGTTTTCTGAGAAAACTGGAGACAGATGAGTGTGATGGCCAGTTTCCAACCATTGGTTAAGAGCTGTCAATTTTAAACTTCTCTGCTGATTCCCCATTTTGGATATTGCTTCTCTATTTCATCTTTAGCTGGCTGGGGAGAATTTACATAAAGTGTCAGTAACGCACCACACCATCTTGCACACCATGCTTCTTCAGCTATTCACATGGCTGTGTGTCCTGAAATTGCCAAAGTCCTCCTCTTCCTATGTTTGAGCTCTAAATGGGTGATTGCCAGAAGACACCTCATCTGCTCCAAGGTGTATATGCCCTACACAGCAGAAAAAGGGCCTGTAATTTTCTGTGTTTGCCCAAACACCTGTTAGCCAGTGTGAAAACTGAGCAAAGTCATTTTTACTTTCAAAGTGAATGTTGACTCATAGGTAAGATCTGTCTTGTGGCTAGATTCTCCTGCCCCCAGTCTCGCGTTAGTCACTTATACGGTGTCTGGTACAGTGTTAGACCCCTTCCATGGATAATGCCATGCCAAGAGAGGCAACTGCTCAGCAGGATGGAGTGGGAGATACAGCTACTGCCACAGCCACGGCATCCCATGTAGGCTGGGGTGGGCCTGGGGAGGTCTCCAGACCCTGCCCAGAGCAGGCTCAGCTGTGGGCTCAGGCTGCTCTGGACTTCACCCAGTAAGAGCTTGGACCCCCATAAAGGCGGAGGCCCTGCTCCATCACAGGGCTGTCTCCAAGGGGAAAGGGCTGCTCCTTATCTCCAGCCTGAGCCTCCCGTGATTCAGCTTGTGCCACTCTCACCCTCTTGCTGTGCACTGCTGCGAAGAGCCCAGCTATGTTTCTGCTGTCACCTCCTTGCCAGTGCTGGAAATGTTGTTAAGAGCAGTTTCATTCCCTTCTCTCTGGCCTTTGGAGCCCAACGAGCACGTCAGTCTTCCTCGCCTCCCTGTAAGCCAGGCTGTACAGACAAAGCCGGGGCTATTGCCCTCTCTGGCTCAGGATGCAGTTCCTTGTAGACTGTCGTCCTAGAGACGTGCTGTGCTGAGGGAGTCTTAGGGTGTAGGAGCAGGAATGTCCATCTAGGAAGATGGACACACTTTGGCACTCAAAAGATGCGTGCCAGGTGAGGGGTTGTGTTGCCTCTGTTGCCTTTGCAGTGGCCACGGGCAGGGTAGGTGAGATGAGGCAGTATTGGAGGGAGTGTCCATCTCCAGCATTTCACCAGCTGAGTAAATTGAAGAGTCTTCACAGAAAGCTCATAAAAATGTAGTAATTAAAAACATATTGAGTGTTGCCAGCTGTCAGTGCAGTTCTTCTAGGTGGGATGTGGTTCTGCACTTGAGCTTAACCACTACCCGAGATGTTTATGGCCTCACTAGGCCTTTTGCTTGGTGCATTCACACCTTTTGGCCATTGGTATTACTTCAGAGAAGTGCAGGGCAAGGTCAGCGTCTTCCCATGGAAGTTGTGAGCTGCACTGGCTGGGCAGGAACTCCCGAGGAGAGACGTCTGCTTGGGCAGACATGGGAAACGCTGCCTGGCGCATAGGGCAGTATGTGCGGTGCGTGTGCACTGCAGAAACCGCAGTCTTCGTGTGTTTGGGTGTGTGACACGGGGCTAGCGAGCAAGTTAAATGCCAGCCAACCTCTGCCTTGAACTGCTCCTGGAGTTCAACAGCAAACTCACTGCTGCCTTAAACATCACCCNCTCCCTCTGAGACCGCACCCAGACTGTCTTTCATCAGACTTCTGGTTTGCAAGGGGTGGAGGAAGATCTCTGCAGGGCGCTTAGCTACTACCATCTGTCTGGAATAAGTGGTGTGGGAGGAGTTGGGGGAGAGGAGCTGCCCACCTCGAGGCTTCCAAATCTTCTCCCTGGTTCCTGCTGAGTCCAAGCAGGAAAAACACAGGGCAGACTCCCAAGTCTGCAGGAGAAACTTCACTTTTCTGCAAGAACAAGGAATTAATCGTTATACACTGGTTGTAAGAGTGATTCAGAGGGAAAGAGGGAACAGAAATGAACTTTGAAGTGAGAACCGAAGATGGGTAAAAATATAACTTTGCAGGAGGAATTAATTGCCACTGTGGAAAGAGTAAATTGAAAGCCAGAGGATTTTGGCCAAAGCTGCCTCTCTCTACGGGGAATGTAATAGTAGTACTATGAGCAAAGAGAAGACATGAGTTTTGAAATCGGCACTAAAGCTTTGATATCCTTGTTTACAGCTGCAGAATAAATTCATTCAAAACCTAGAGAATACTTTGTCACCAGATTACACAGCATGAACTGCTTTGTCTTGATGTCTCTGCCTGGAGTCCTTTGTGGAGAGGCAGGGCGGCTTGAGACACCCAGGCTCAGCTGTTCTCCTTTGGTGACGTGCAGCCCTCTGGCCCAAAGTCTGCCTTTCCAGTTGCAGGGCAGACAGGACAGAAGGTGGTGCAACTGGCCCAGGCGAGCGGTTTCCAAGGTCGGACTGGGAGGCCATGGGCACACACGATGAGGCGGGAGGAAAAGAATATCTACTCCCATCACCCCCCCGATGTGCAACTCCACCTCGGCCTGTTAGGCTGGGCAGGCCGACTGCTCTGCGCAATGCCAGCCTACGGAGCGGCTTCCCCCATCCTCGGCAACTAAGAGAGTTTGCAGACTTCTCCCTTGGCAGGTGTTGGCTAGCTTTGCCCTCTGACTACGAGGAACATGTTGACTTCTGTCCCTTCTGGAAACACTGACTCAAGTTGTGGGTGGCTGTGGCTTCAGCCGGGGCATGTTCCACACGGCGTAGAGAACAGGAGCTGCCTTCCGACATACATTTTCGGTGCATGGACAAGCGACCCCGAGTGCACATTGCAGTAGTGCCCAAAGGGCTCCAAAACCCGTTTGCCTGCAGCTGTTTGTGTCACTGCTGTTCCCATGGCGGTTGCCTTCCTGTCATGACTCAGTTCTGGAATTCCCAGAATTCGGGTAGAATTTAAACCTCCCAGAATATTTGTCCCGGTGACAGTTTTTCCTGGTCTTGGTCTGTGCCGTACTCTGCTACTGTTTGCGTTTGCCCCTCCGTGCTGTGTTTTCTTTCAGCGCGGAACTGGCATTTTGGTTAAGAATTGCTGGTCCTACAGGTACCTGGGCTTCTCTGACGTGATTTCTTTCCAACTAGGTGAAAATGAAATCCTCGAAACTCTACACAACATTGCAATCAAGAATCAGATATGGAGGTCCTATATAGGCATGGGCTACTACAACTGCTCCGTGCCTCAGCCCATTATGCGGAACCTGCTGGAGAATGCGGGATGGTAATGTACAACACTGCCTTTTTCAATGCTTATGTGTACATGCATGCTTGGAGCTTGCTGAGCGTAGAGAAAAACGCCCCCAGCCTGCCCTCCCGACTGAGCCTTTGCACGGCTGACGCTGGAGTGCAAGTGCAGGGACTGGCACTCATGCCGCTGCTGAAGGGCAAGGAATGCCTTGCGCTGGAGAAGATGCTGCTGCAGTCAAATATTTGCCCATTTTTTTGTGGCTTCTATTGGCAGCTCCCACTTACTGAGAACTAAAGGAAAACTATTGGCTTGCTTTGAGGAAGCAGACAGACTTAACTTCTCATTAAGTAATGTTATGCTTTCCTAACTGCTGCCTAAGCTCGGACCAGCTCCCCCCCGTCCAGTGGCGCAGGCAGTGTGGGTGGAGGTAGCTACAGGCTCTGCAATACTCCGGTTAGGGTTTTCTCATGAGGAAGTAAGAGGCCTTGGAAAGTTGAAATGCTTTCCTCTTGGGTTTCTGTTTGGGTTTTGTTGTTAAGTTGGGGGTCCTTTTTTTTCACGGCATTTTTGGTTTGCTTTTTTTTTACTTTTTGGTGTCGATTTTGTTGTGTTTTTTTTTTTTTCTTTTTTAAACCAGAAATTGTCCATAAAGCCTGTCTGCAAAGTTTGTGCTTGTCTGAACAGAGAATTGACTGTTTCTTGACAAGAGGTAGACAGCAATCCTTGAGAATTCGTTTCTGAAGTGGCCGAGATCCTTGTGCTGTGCTCCTACCACCTACCTGCTGTTTACGTGTTTGGGACAAGCAAAGGGACAGCCTGTCTGGCAGGCAGGAATTTGAGTGTTACTCGTGGGTTTTTTGTTTGGTTGGGTTTTACTTATCGTGTAAAAAAAGAAAATCTGTGAACGCCTCTTACAAACAGCATTGATCTCAATAGCAATGGGGCTTGTGTTCGGTAGACTTCCTGACAAAGGCACGAAGGCTCAATTACAGATACTCATTGAGCGTTGCCATTTCTCTGGAAAACCATAACTCAGCAATGGTGTGAGGGAAAAACTAACTCTGAAGCAGAGTCTCACCTGCCAAGTGAGTGAATGCCGCTGGTGCCCTGTGCTGCGCCTTTTGGCTTCCAAGTGTCCTTATCCCCAGACAGTAACATCCATTTTGTTGGCACTGTGTTAAAGCAAAAACTCTCTTCGCTATTACCAAGTGATTTTTACTGTCATGAAAGCAGCGGCCCAGGTGAGGGCTTAAATGATTGTTGGGTAGGGAGTGTCTCGTGTGTGCGTGTAAAAGCAGCTGTGCCGACTTTGCGGCCTTATGCCTACCCCCTCCTCACAAATTTTGCTGTCTGCATACTTCAGGACAGAGCTGCAAAACAATCAGTTTTTAGAGACAACAGTAAGAACAGATAAGTCAGAAGTGGAGCAAAGCAAACTGTGTATTCTTAAACCATAGAAGGATGTGAAGCCTTGATGAATTAACTGTGAGAGTCTGAATAGCAACATGTCCTTGAGGTGTCCTGTAAAGTCAAACTCTGTGGCTAAAAGCTGAAGTTGTTGATGGCGATGGCTAAAGTGAAGGCTAAAATGTTTGTTGGGGAGAGGTTCACTGTGTATATGTGTACAAGCAGCTGTGTATACAAGCAGCTGTGCAGAGTTATGGACACCATTTAAGAACTCAAAGCCCTCCTTACATCTCCTGAGCGTGTACCACTGCCCGTGCTTCACGCCGCAGCTCCCACGCTGCGGAGGAGAGTTTTGGCGTAACCTCTTTAGGAGCCATGTGCAGCCTGTCCCAGGATCTGGCACCCTCACAGTTAAAGATGTCTGAATGATTCTGATTCCATCCTCTTGACCGACACCCTTTAGATATTTATCATTGCTAATGAGTGCCCCTCAAGGGGCTTCTCTTCTCCAGGATAAGGAGCTCCAGCTCTCTCAGCCTTTCTGCATACGAGAGATGCTCCAGTCCACCAGTCATGTTTGTAGCCCTCTGCTGGACTGCCTCCAGGAGTTCCCCGTCTTTTGTGAATTGGGGGGCACAGAACTGGACCAGTACTCCAGATGGGGCCTCACCAGGACAGAGGAGAGGGCAAAGAGCACCTGCCTTGTCCTGCTGGCCACGCTTTTCTCCATACACCCTGGTAGACAGCAGGATGACCATGAGCCAGCAGTGTGCCCTTGGACTTCGTGATCTTTTGAGGTCTCTTCCAGCTCCTAATATTCTGTGATTGTTTATGAATAGCTGAATATGTAAAGAATATTTTATTTCAGAAATCAGGTTACATACAAATTTCTTATTAACTTATGTGTCAGAATAGTGTAGTATTTACTTGGGAGGCTTAAATGGATAAAGAAACCTGCCAGGCCTTGAAAAACATGGCCTTTAAATTCAGGCTGATACCATGCATCAGCGCACGAGGCTTCCAAAGTGTAGCTCACTTGATTTCTGTTTCCTCAGACATTAAATTTGTAAGAACAAAGTACCTGTACACCTGCAATCTTCATGTTGTTAGTGTGCCTTATTAAACTTACGGTCTAGTAGCACTTGGCACTTAAGGACTGCATTCTGAAAATGACTCTGTACAGTGCAAAATCTGTTACAGATGTTACACAACTGGTTTCTACTTGTAGACTGGATACAGAAAGCTGCACAAGCAACTACAAAGCATGCCAAATTGGCAGTAAATTCAATGTTTATGCTTTGAGTGGAAACTGGCATGTCTCCATGCCGTATCACAGGACTATCCAGCTTTCTCAAACCCATGGATAAGATACTGTTTTAGGAAGACCCTTTGAACTGCTCTTCAGAAATACCTACAGAGCCAAATGATGCATCAGGAATTTTACAGACTGGGTGAAACTGCCCACAGTTGGATGGCTTTCAGTTGTACAGCTTTACTCTAGTGTCTTTCTACACAGCAAAATTTATGTATTTGCGTATTTAAGTGAAACACAGCTTTTGTTTTATTTTGCTTGGTTTCAGTTTTGTCCAGTAATGTCCAGTCTATGACAGACAATTAAAACAATTCATGTACTCATGACTGAATTTCAGCATCAGTTTTCCAGTGTTTTCAAACGTATGGGTTTTTTGTTGTTGGTTTTTTGTTTGTTTTTTTTTTCTCTGTGGCTTATGTATGTTGGTTGTAAATTCTATTTGTGGTCTGTTCTTAATTTTGTTTCATCTTGTTACTTATTCTCCGAAGGAAGACTCTGTATAACTGGAAATCCAAATCAATTCTACCTTTGTCATGGCATGACATTAGTCTTGCAGATGTCTAAAATGGCAGCAACATAATTTAGAACAAGATAAAATTAATGTTGGTTATGAATACATTGACTTTCCAGAGATTCAAGCAAAGTATGCATTAAAACTCCAACTCCAAACCAACACTAAGGAACATATATGGTGAAGTGTTTTGCTAGAACTTACTGTATATTAAGAAATACATTAGGCCTAGTTTTAGATCTTATTGAATGCACGTCTACAAATACTACCTAAGAACTAGTTCCTGACTACTGCCTGATAATAGAGTTTTTTGAATCTTTTTATGGAAACAAAAATTAATATTAGTATAAAGAAGCCATGATTGTTAATCTTGAATTTAATGTATAGTCTGTTTATTGTTGCTAAACCTAGAGCAAACCTAAATCCCACATATGACCACTTATTTGCAGCCAATTTTAATGTATGAAAGACTTTTTATTACATTTTTCTCCTGCTTTACTATTTTACTGCTCCTCTCATCTTGCTCTAAACCACAGGTTCTGCAGCTTATTAAAAGTTGCTGGTTCTCATCTTCTATTGAAGAGCTTTGAATTGAACTTTGCTTGAGCTTTTGAATACTTTGGTCTCTTTTTTAAAGGTTATGCCTTCACGGAAAAGCATTTTTCAAAAGTCATGGGCTTACTGCTGCAATTTCAGGAAACCAAATACTGTTCTCTTCCATTGCTCGAAAAAAAGAGGCCACAAGTGTTCCCACTTATCACTTTTTCCTGGCCACTATGCTAAATTCAAACTGTCATAAAGTCTGTCCTGAACCACTGTGGAATCCAGAACCCAAATTTCCAGCAGTGAGAGGAGCGTATGGTCTCTGTTCTTGCCTTTCACCTCTGGAATCTTGCTGCTTCGTTTTTCCGTGCTGTTGTAAGGGAATGATTCCCTTAGGATGTTGCATTTTCTAAGGAATTGCTGATGTTGCGTCTACTCTTTTGTTCTCCAAAAGGCAACAGATAAAACTCACATCAGTCTCACTTCTCTAACATATATGGAAACTCATTATACTGCATATTTGTGAGCTTGGTCCTGTGAAATGCTGAGTGCCTTTTCTCCCAAAAGTGTAGAGAAGGCTTGGCAAGTAAAGGGCTTCAAAAAGATTACTGAAAGATAAAGGAAATGCCTAGATATGATTGAACTAAGCATTCTCATTTGGATATTGTGATTTGACTCAATTCTCCCACGCTTAGTGCCTGCTTGCCCTCTCTCTTAGCAAGATGCACTTACACCCCTGTTTTACAAGTAGTTTCTCTTTTCAGAATGGAGAAATAACTTTAGTCTCCTGTAAAAAAAGCAAAGTCAACACCAGAAGAGAATATATCCTCAAGCTTCCATCTAAAATTAACTATTTTCTGAACTACTTAGTGTTGGTGAATTATGCTTTAGAGTTTATTTTCCCTAGGACATCGTTCAGTTACATATTGACATGAATCTGTTACATATGTATTTTCCTAGACCAAAACTCAGAATTCTTTTCTTACAGGGTTACGCAGTATACTCCTTACCAGCCTGAGGTCTCCCAGGGAAGGCTGGAGAGCCTGCTAAACTACCAGACTATGGTGTGTGATATCACAGGAATGGATATGGCTAATGCATCTCTGCTGGATGAGGGGACAGCTGCTGCAGAAGCCATGCAACTGTGCCACAGGTACTGTGTTTAAATGTATGGTTGAATCACAGTGGGAAGGAAATTCGGAGTTTGAAAGATCTCTCACCAGTGTAGGAATGGGTGGGTGAGTGGATTGAAGTTGCGTGTGGCCTTCTGACTGCGAGCAGATCACTAAATACCTATAGCCCATGTTGTTAAGCTCCTAGAGAAGTTCTCACTGTTGACATGAATATTCAACTCGGATATCTAAGCCCTTAAGGAACCTAAGAACCTAAAAACTGGGGGGCAAGTCTAGAGTAAGGAAGACTTACTCTTGGTGAAGGAGGGTCAGGTTACAGAACACACTAAACAAACTGGATATACACAAGTCTGTGCGCCTTGGCATGATACACCCATGAGCGTAGATGGAAAAAGCCGTTGTAATTTTGAGGCTACTCTTGATTATCTCTGAGTAATCACGGTGACTGGGAGAGGTGTCTCCATACTGGAGGAAAGAAAATACCACTTCTGTCTTCAGGAAGGGCAGGACTGAGAATGCAGTGAACTACCAATTTGTCAGCCTCACCTCAATTCAGAAAATGATGTAACCAGTGGTGGCACAGTGTATCCTCAGCAAATTTTCTGGTTATGCAAGATTAGGAGGATTAGCTGATACACCAGAAGGTTGTGTTGCCATCCAGAGGGACATTAACAGTCTGGAGAAATGGGTTGATGGTAACCTCCTGAAGCTCAAAAAGGGGAAGTGCAAAGTCCTGCATCAGGGGAGGAACAGCACATCCCCAGGCATGTGGGGTATGTGCTGGGTCTAGCAGGCTGGAAGGCAGCATTGCAGAGAAGGCTTTTGAGGGTCCTGGGGGACACCCAGGCAAACACAAGCCAGCAATGTGTGTGCTCGTGTGGCAGAGAAAGCAATGGTACCCTTGACTATATAGGAAAGACTATTGCCAACACATCAATGGAGGTGATCCTTGCCTTCTCCTGGTGAGGTCACACCTAGGGTGCTGTGCACTGTTCTGGGCTTAACCATACAGGAGACACATAGACATACTGGATAGAGTCCAGTTGCCCCGCTAGTTGTACCAGCCCAGAGTAGACCCCACCAGACCCACATTAACTCCAGCTGCTGCCACCAAAGACATGCTCTTACCCCTCTATTTTCTTACCCTTGTTCCTCCCAGAATCACTTAGCTCTACCTTTTTTCCCCCTAAACATCTCATATTAAGCCCTTACAATCCCAAAGTGCTCTTCCCCTGCATCCCATGGTGTCTCCCTCTCAGACAGGACCCAGACAGTGTGTCTGTCGGGGTTTGTTAATTAATTTAGGTTCCCACCTGCCTTGGGACTTTTGTGCTCCTGTTTTTGTGGAGGTAGGATCTTGATGAGCTGGTATCTCCTGTGAGGGGCCTGGAAGCAGCAGGGACAGAGTGTTCTTCAGGCTGCCCCACCTGCCATTGCTTCTGGGGGATTGAATCTGTGGCATAAATCTCTTGTGTCCCTTAACACTGATGCTATGAATTGTTCGGGGTTTTTTTATTTTTTTTTATTTTTTTCCCACTGGAGGTTAAAAGGAGCTTTAAAACCAGCAAAGTACGTCAATCCAAAGTTGCTAAAATTGAAATTGTTACTAGTATAACCAAATTAACCTTCAGGGATCAGTATGGTAGGAGCATTTGAAAAGAATCAGCAAATCAAATGAAATCTGAGAGATGACTGAAGATTGCTGTAGGACTGTGTGTCAGGAGATTATACATCAGACACTGTGCTGTAACTATTCTGTTGTCCAGACCATCAGACTGACATGAACTTATGCTTACCAGACAAAACTAGGCAATTTAATCTCTGCTTTACTACTTTGATGGCTCATATTTGGTTATCCAGGGCAACGCTGAAGATCTGTATTAACGGCCATAGTTGTATTCCTTTAAAAGAGCATGTGTGTGTGGAGGCATTCCTTTAGCTTCTTGAGTCCTTGTTCTCTTTCACAGTTTCTTTTAATTTTTGTCACGTATGAATCTCATTTGAATGTCTCAAGTGAACTTGTTTATTTTAAATGAACCAGAATCTTCATTCAGTCTTACGCTTAATTTGTTTATAATAACCAAAATATAAAACTGGCTTTTAACTTAGGAAAGCTCACATTTAGAAAAAGATAATTAGATTTATTTCCCCGGAAAGCAATGTATTATTGAGATCTAACCCTTCTTTTTTGTGTGGTTTGTTTTATGTTGTTTTTTTAAACAGGCACAACAAAAGAAGGAAGTTCTATGTAGATGCCCGATGCCACCCTCAAACTATAGCAGTGGTCCAAACCAGAGCAAAGTAATGTTTTTCTCCATTTTCCACCATATCTTTTCACTTACATTGAATCATTTTTCATCCGTGTCTCTTCACCGCATACCTAACATTTCTGGTGTTTCTTCTACTTTTCATTCAAATATAATTATGAAGTGATTAAAGATCTTTAAAAAAGACAATAAACATCTGATTAAAAATATTTAATTTTCCTTTACTTTGTTTGTGAAAATATATACATTTGGTTATTGAATTTGGACTGGACATTTTTTTAAGTAGAAAGGTAATTACCCTGACTAGAAATACTTCTCTTTTAATGAAAGCTAAACCCATTTTAAGTTTATAAAGTAAACATCTTCTAAAAATAAGACTTTGTTGTTAAAGTTAGCCATGCTAAAGCAGAAAGATGTTGATATTGAGTAGCTTATCCATCCTCTGCTCTGCTTTGCTCTGTATTTCTGATGAACATACCACATGCTATTATTCTTCAGTACTATATATCATGAGCTGAAATTTTCTCAGTGCTGCAAAGCAGGTTCAACTCTCTGTGTGTTAAAGAAAAAAAGTCATATATAGGCACACGAAAACATTATATTAAGTATCACCCCAAGGCAGGAATTAGATTGAATATGTTGACTTCTGTATGTTTTTGTTTTCCAGTTATACAGGTGTTATTACTGAGCTCAAATTACCCCATGAGATGGATTTCAGTGGAAAGGATATTAGTGGAGTGTTATTTCAGTATCCAGACACTGAAGGGAAGGTGGAAGACTTCTCTGAACTTGTTGAAAGGGCTCATCAGAATGGGGTAAATACATCTTATTGGTCTGATCAGATCCCAGTCTGATGCATCGAAGTCATAGAAACTCAGTATTACATGAGCTGCTGTCTAAAGTATCGCTCTTCAGCTCTGTGAAATGGATTGCTATTACAACTACCACAGCCATTGTGTCTCAGCTCTGTGCAAGTCACATGGAACTGTTTGAAACTATAACTTATCAAACCTAGCACCTGCACAAACACTGTTCCTTCAGAAAAGAGGCTGACTGCTCTGTGCATTTGTGTTCTCAGACCCTCGCCTGCTGCGCAACTGACCTTCTGGCTCTCTGTATTCTGAAGCCTCCTGGAGAGTTTGGAGTAGATGTTGCCTTGGGTAACTCCCAGAGGTTTGGGGTGCCACTCTGCTATGGGGGACCCCATGCGGCATTCTTTGCTGTCAAGGAAAATCTAGTGAGAATGATGCCAGGGAGAATGGTGGGCGTTACAAGGTGAGTGTTCTCTTCACCATTTGTGTCTTCAGGGAAAGTTGAAATAAAACACATTATGGCCATCTTGTGCAGCCTTCACGAATAAAAGCTGACCGTGGTGTTATGCTAAACAACTTCGTTCTTGAAAACTGAGAGAATAGAAGTTGCCTTCACTTTTTAGGCAGTGAGCTCAAAGAATTGCATTGATGAGGAATGTGACTGAGAGCAGTTGTTAGTGCTTGCTGCAGTGTGGGATGATAAGAAAACTGAAACAGAAAAAAACTGTTAATTATGATTGTGTGAGACTTTGAAAGCTAACTTACTCCACTCTGTACTGTTACATCTTTTTCTCTGACATCTAATCATTAAAAGAAGTAGAAATTCCAGTGAACCTCCCAAATAATCAAGAAAGAACTTGAAATGCAGTTCAAATTTTAGTAAAGCAAAAACAAAGGAGAGAAATACCATGGAAAACTTATTTCTAATACTTGTAATTGGTGACATATTCTGAATTTTTACAAGATGTCTGACTTGTAGTTATACACTAGTAGGAATGCAAAGTAATTGTGACTGGAAAGACTAGGTATCTGGACAGATTATCCAGAGCCCTTCCAGTTACCTCATACACTCTTTCTGCATGGGTTATTTTAATATACAAACTCAAAGTGCTCTTACTTGACATCATTACATAAGATGCTGCCTTCTTGGTGTTTTCTTCAAATTAAGTTCTGGACTGCTACTCGGTTAAATAAGTTGCAACAATCTGTGGCATTTTATGGCAAATACCAAGTTTTGGTGTGATATGCTTAGAAAACTCACCATGTACTCTTCCTGACCAGCCAGCTCAATTGCCGGTTCTAAAGATCTTTGAGCCTCACTCTCCATTTGATGGACATCTGCCCTGACTTATGGTTTATACTGTCCAGTACATTTCTGTCTCTGAGTACAGATGACGAGTTTCTGTTTAGCATGCATAGAGCCCAATGTCTTAAATCACTGTTATTGTGAAGTAACAGAAGCAACATTTTTGCTTGTGACTTAGGGATGCAAATGGAAAGGAAGTATACCGACTGGCTTTGCAAACACGAGAGCAGCATATCAGGAGGGATAAAGCTACCAGCAACATCTGCACAGCACAGGTAACTTGTGCTTTATTTTCAGGGACAGAAGGAAACACGTTAAACCATAAGATTATAGTCCTAACATCACAGTAATTTGAGTTCACTTTACTTTTGAGAGTTTTTGCTAGGTAAATGAAGGACATTGGAGTATCCTCATGTTTGTGCATTTGCTTTGAGTCCTTTGAAAAATGGAACGTTGCTTGAAGAGGGTATTAGTATGTTTCCTGTGATAAAGACTTTAGCCTTGAATTTGTTCAGAGTCCATCTGTCTCATTGCCTACTCAGCTTCGTGAGAGTAGCACTGAGCAGTGCTGTGTTTGTTATGAATTATGAGACTTCTTAATAAAACAAAGGGAATTCACATTAAATTGCCCACTCAAGGCAAAAATAAAACCCCATTTTTAAATTCCAAAACTTCTTGTTCAAATTTTCACAACTACAATTTTTGTATGTGATTTGGTATAAAAATATTACATTGCCAAGGAGTTATCTTTACAGGAAAATGCCATGATTAAGTAAGTAATTATCCAAATAATATGCCTCCACAGACTTTCAGATAGAAAAGTTCAGAAGTTTTGTGCTCCTATGAGTGTTCTGCTTGTGCTCTTAATGTTGTGCCAGATTTTGAGGAGGACCTGTTAAAACAAACCCAATTACTTAGTAGTACTCATGAGTTACCCATAAATGTTTTGTACCAATCCTAAACAATGATTTTCCTATAAGACTGGCTTTACTTGAGAGTCTTCAAATTATCTGCATTGCAGTAGGCAAATTTAAGCTCATGTTAACTGCTGACACAGTGCATAAATTCACAGCCAGAGCTTACGGTTTCATATAAGTATTTTGCTTTTCCCACCTTTTATTTTATAGGCAACACATAATCAAGTATAGCATGGGGATATGTGATTTTCCCTGTGTGCTAAATAAACATGAAGTAACCTTTGGTGATAATACTAATATTACCTAAACTGTATTTGGATTTCAGGCTCTTCTGGCTAACATGGCAGCCATGTTTGGTATATACCATGGGGCTGATGGATTAAGGCATATTGCAAAACGAGTACACAATGCTACTCTAATCTTGGCTGAGGGTAAGTATTAATGTTTCTATAAATCCTTAATCTTCTTAAATAACACAACTTCTTAAGTAAAATTACAGAGGTTTTTCACCAGCCGTTATATGTTCTCTCAACTCTAAAGAGAACATTAATACAAAATGCATAGATGGTGCTTCTGATAAGGACATCTAAGAATTAAATATCTATATGGTGCATTCTTGCAAGCATTAGTTCTGTTTCCTCACAAAACTAACAGAATCACAGACTCATACGGCGAGTCTCTGGATGGTAAGATTCAAATACTGTTTTCCAACTGCAAGCTCTGTATTTCACTTGCTAGTTCATCCAAAGAAATCTGCGCAGAGTATTAGTAGCATAGCAAAAATACATAATAGATGAGATTAAAGTAGTAGGAACATTTCAGAGAAGTTGGATGAAGTATCATACCTGCTGTGAGTGCTGAAATCCCAAAGCTTAACACCTGAGTGAAAGCACAGAATCTGTGGCAGAAAATAGTGACTGCAGGAGGACTATGTGGTCTGGTATGTTTTTTTTGATTGGCATGGCTGTCATTGCTGTCAGAAGGAGCTATGCCAAACTGGTATGCTGGGAACTGAGGCATGATAGCCACAATATACATACCTATTTGTGAGCTTAGCTGAAAGATATTTTGCTGCTGTGAAAAGCACTTTGTTACGGCAAATTCCATGACATTTAATATCCATTTGTATAACAAAGTTTTTTTTTGCAGTCTTTTGATTTTGTCCTTAGTGCATCCTCATATACCAATTCTGCTAATGTATATATACTATGAATTTGATGTATCAGAAGGATGTTCCCTGGCCTTGGTCTTCATTATGATTTAGGTCCAAATCTGATTTAGATGTATTTCATGTGCAGTGACATTTCATGTTAAAGCATTTACTTATGAGATCAATAGTGTTGTTATGTAAGTGCTGCATAAGCAAGCAATACAGTAGCATACAGTTAATAAACTTACTGTATTTTACAGGTCTCAGGCGAGCTGGTCATAAACTACATCATGATCTGTTCTTTGATACCTTGACAATCACTTGTGGATGCTCAGTCAAAGAGGTTTTGGACAGGGCATCTCTGAGGAAGATAAATTTTCGGATTTATAGTGATGGCAGAGTAAGCAACTCCCTAAACCTTTCAGAAATTTTGTAGTATGACTTCTTCTGCATTAAGTTCCTAGTCATTACATGTGCTAAACAGAATAAAATTGTTCAAGACTTGTTGTAACTTGCTCAGACATATCAGTCAATTATAGAGATAATGTAAAGAGTGAAGTTGTTTAGTGATTATACTGAACTTCCAGAAGTAATCACTGCATTTTCATTTTATGCCTATTTAAAAACTTCAAATTTTTAATCTTAAATATGCTACTAAGGGCATATTTAAACTGACTGGTGAAATGCATGGTGGCCTCCAGAATTCAGATCCCTCAGGTCAGTGTTTAAAGATTGATTGACATATAAACCACATTTTGGTAGGCACTACAGACTTCTTTGTGAAGTCTAGTATGTTCTGTAGAACAGGATGCAGGGAGCGGCGTGGTCCAGCAAAATGATCAATTTCTCTATTACAGGAGAACACTTAGAAGCATTAGAAGTGAAGTCACAAGCCTTGAAGCTTGTGAGCCCCATGGCTTGAATAGTTTAGCAGGGAAAATGTAAGAATTGAAAAAAAATTATGTAAATAAATGTATGTATTTAATACATACAATGAAGTGACATTTACATATTGTTGGGTAGTTCGATTTTTTTCTGGATTTGGGTTTTTGTTTTGTTTTTTCCTTTCCTCTCATGTTTCTGGAATACTTTTTCTCAACAAGTACAAATTTACCCTACCACTAGAATTAAGAGCTTTGATTAATTACTGTTCCTTTTATCCATAGCTTGGAATATCAATTGATGAAACTGTAAATGAGAAAGACCTAGATGACATATTATGGATATTTGGTTGTGAGTCTTCAGCTGTAAGTACACAATATATCATACAGATTAAATTACCTTAATGTTTCTGAAGTTTGGTGAAAAGCAAAACTGCTCTTGGGACAGTGGATGTCTATATGATGACCATCTGTTAAATACTGAGAATTTCAGATCTGTTGAAGAAGTAGGCAATATGAGATGACAATGATTTTGTAACCAGGTAGTGCCATTTTCTGAATAATCCTTTCAATCAGTCAGCTTGGACACCTAGCATTTGGGCTGTTACTTGTTTTGTGAGGCTTAGGACATGGTGGTCAATTAATTTTCTCCCACTGGTATTTTTATTGCATGTCATTAGTAGTTAGCAGCAATGCTTCCAAGATGAGAAATACTGAGATGTCTGTACCCAGTTTTAATATAATGCTGTTGTCATACTAGGTATATGCAGGTATGTGTGCTCATAAAGGTTTAGGTTTTTTAACTGAAGAGGTGATTAAATTTTGAGGTAAGCTGTTAGTATAAGCTAGTTTTGATGGAAATCTGACTGTGAAAAGAGAAATTTCCATCAAAATATTTGACTCCACATTTCTTTGTCAAAGGAGCTCATTGCTGAGGGTATGGGAGAGGAAACCAAAGGCATCCTTAACACCGCGTTTAAGAGAACTACCAAATTCTTGACACATCAGGTTTTCAACAGGTTTGTGGAATTACTATAAATACAGTATTTTAATTGAATAGGAAAGTGTCTCTCATTACTCTGAAATAATCACTTTAGCAGCGTTTTTAGACATGTTTCCTCACTTTGAGCAAAGCAGTACTGACAGTCACACGATCAATGTATTTTTCCATTAATCTGCTACGTTGTACAAGCTGTGGTTTGAGCACATAGTATCAGCTGACATACTAGACCCCTTATATTCCACATTTACTGATAGCATTTCTGAGCAAATGATTAATAGGGATTTTTCATCCATTTTACTATTAACGAGCGTAAAGTACCATTTGAAAAAGAAGCACCTAGTATATATTAAAAATTGTCTTCAGTCTTAAACTTTTTTATGGCTTTTCCTGTGTTAGAGCATGGATCAAACAGATGGTATAGCTATTCTGCTTGCCTTAATACTTTATTTTGTGTTCTTCAGCTATCACTCTGAGACAAATATTGTGCGGTACATGAAAAGATTAGAAAACAAAGACATATCCCTCGTTCATAGCATGATTCCTTTGGTATGTATTTACCAAAAAGATAAAAAATTAGGTGCTTGCATACATATTCATGTATTTTAATAAATACTAAGAAATGTGTTTGGTTTTTTAGGGGTCCTGCACAATGAAGCTCAATAGTTCAGCCGAACTTACAGTAAGTTGTAATAATGCTGTCTTACTTGAGACACACATGACAGAACTATCTAGCCAGCATTATCATAGAGAAGTAAAGAACACTTTTGTTCTGTACTCCAGTTGAGGAGGCAGATTCAGAAGTAGACAAAGTCATCAGCTCCCTTGTCAGCTAGGAAAAAAGCTCCCAAAAGCACAGCAGGACTGCAACAGCAGCAGGAGAGCTGCTTTGAAGACTCCATCTTGGGGAAAAAAAAATTTGAAAATAATTAGTGGAGTTAAATATCTCAGTCCTCTTCCCTCACGTGGTGTCACCAGGCCTAACTTCTGCATAATAATGGCAAAATATTTTTGTTATAGTGCATACTTACTATTTTTATTTTTTTTATTTAATATATGCAGCCTATTTCATGGAAAGAATTTGCTAACATCCATCCTTTTGTGCCACTGGATCAAGCTCAAGGGTACCAGCAGCTTTTCAAGGATTTAGAGAAGGACCTATGTGAGATTACTGGCTATGACAAAATCTCTTTCCAACCGAACAGGTAATAATTTTTTTTTCTGAACATTTGCTCCTTATCGTGATTCCAGAAATTTATCAGGAATACAAATGTGAAAGCCAAAAATGGAAGAAGTTTCTAAAATTAAATTTAACAAACAGAAGCCTTCAGTGCAAGCTTACAAAGATAAAACATGATTTTTCAAAACGGCAGAACTTAATTTTGTCTCATCTCTTCTAAATATTTAATGATTTTGCCTTTTCTATGCTTCTAAGCTTTTTTCCCCATGTTTTCATCTTTGTGAAGGCTGTTTTCTCCACCAATGTTGTCTTAAAATGATGATGTTACTGATACTCTTCTATGAGCTAAAATTAAAAATTTGAAATAGGTATAAGGTGCATGAGCTGGCATCTATATTATTGTCGGACCTGACCTTTGATGCACTAGGTAATACTAGGTTTGACTGAAGAATGCCTGGGATCTGCATGCTTACTGAAATAAATAAAACAAAGCTGAATGAGTGCTACTGCACCCTGTTTATGTCCGTTAGAAGTTTTGATACAGAATGAGCAGCAAGGACTTAATCTGACACTTAGGATGCCACTAAAAGATTTGCTATGTTTCACTGTGTATGTTCTATGCATTTCAGTATCAGTTTGACTGTCTCTAGTCAAGCATGTAGTCCCTGCTATGTGCAGAAGGTGGGGATCATCTCAGTCACCAAAAAGATGTAAGATCATAGTGTAAGCACAGAAATTAGCATCACTTTTCATCTAGTGTTTGCAAAAGAGGCAAAAGCTGTTAATTAATGCTTGTCCCTTTGTAATTTAATCCTTGGATGTGCTTCTTCTAATTTACTGACACCTGCCTAAAGACATTGAGAAAGATGCGGGTGGATAGTTTTGAGGTTTCAGTAGAGAAGTGGCACTTTTTGGTGTGTGTGCTTGTGTAACAGGATTTGTGTTCCTCTTGCAGTGGAGCCCAGGGAGAGTATGCAGGTTTGGCTGCTATCAAAGCTTATTTAAATGCAAAAGGAGAACGTCACAGAACTGTAAGTGTCAACAGCTGTGTGGGGAAGAACTTTGGTTGGGAAGGGGAGAAAGGAGAGTTTATTCAGCATCTAGGACTCACCTATAGAGAAACTAGGTTGTGCATCCTCATCTGCTTGCAGATGCTTCCCTCATGCGCCATGGGCACCGTCTTGAAGAGTCTTTCTTTATAGGCTTTGGGAATGAGGAAAGGGGACTCCCTCAAACCGTGAATGTACTGGGTCTGGCTGGGGTGGCGTTAATTAACTTCCTCTGTAGCAGCCCACATGGTGCTGTGCTTTGGATTTGTGGCCAAAGCAATGTTGATAGCACAGGGCTGTTTTGGCTATTGCTGAACAGCGCTTGCACTGTGTCAGTCTTCCTCTCTTTCCCACGCTGCCCTGTCCCATCCCGTTCCCCCTCCTGCAAGGCTGTGGGTGGGCAAGAGACTGGGAGAGGCAAAGCCAGGACAGCTGACCCATGCTGACAAAAGGGACGTTTTATGATGCATAATGGCATGCTCAGCAATAAAAGCTCAGGGAAAGGAGGACAAAGTGGGGACAGTTGTGGTTATGGCATTTTTCTTCCTAAGCAACCATTACATGTGATGACGTCTGGCCTTCCAGGAAGTGGCTGGATATCTGCCTGGCCATGGGAAGTAACAAATGAATTCCTCATCTTGCTTTGCTTGTGCACACAGCTTTTGTTTTCCCTATAAAATTGTTGTTCTCTCAATCCGTGAATCTTCTAGCCTTACTTCTATTTTTCTCCTTGTCCCATGGGAGATGGGAGTGAGTGAGCAGCTGTGTGGCTGTTTGGTCATTGGCTGGGTCAACCCACCACAACTCCACAGTCAAGCACCCACCAGGGGCTTGAGGTAATGACAGTTTTGATCTGAGCATGTTAATTTGTTAATTGGCAGGCTCCTGCGTGCATCACAGAGCTTGTTTGCTTTACTGTGTAACCGAATCAGAGAATTTTTAATGGCTGCTTTCGGCTCTTGCTGTTTTCTGAGTGCGTTAACGATGTATTTCGCTGTGCTTGGAAATGTTTTGATGCTTTCCTTGAGCCTGGACTTGCTTGTGACCCTGACTGTAATGCCATTCCTATGCCGCACGAGCTACCCTGCAGAGACAATGAGAGATTACACCTCCCTCTTCTATGGAGTTGACATATCCAGCTCTGTTGCATGAGCTCCTGAGTTCTTTGTGTATCCTTGTGTGAAAATATTTGATCCTAATATCTGATGCTGTTGGCTTGTTGTTTGGTGTGTGGAACCTGTTTTGGTCCAAGTGTAAGAGTAAATGTTGATGAGTGACTCTGGGTGACAGGGTGTGTAGAAGGATTTTAGCAGGTGCCTAGGGCTGTCATCACCTCCTATAACCTGGGATTTTATACCTGATGGAGCGTGCAGTCCCACTGAATCGGAACACTGATTGATGAAAGGGTGCCTTGCCTACCCCAGTGAGACTAGGCAGCTCCTAGCACTGTTTTGGGGCTTGGCCTGGGCCTGCTGGGCCTCTGTCTAGCTCTGTTACAGCAGCAGGGAAAAATGGGCCTCTGAGGATGCAGTGGTTGAGACAGCGTCCAAAACCTCAACCACAGCGATTGACGCAGTAGTAAAGGAAAGCACTGGCAGTGGTGGTAACCGGACTACGCCATCAATTAGTAAAGGTGCAGGAGAGGTCTGATCAAGAAGCCAGTGGCAAGGAAATATAAGGAGGAAGTTATGTAAATCATCCGAGAGGCAGAAAGCAGCTCATCCCTTACCCTGAGCGAGCTCCAAATTACATGGAAAAAATAGTGGTTGTCAGCCATGTAAGCGTATTGCTGTCTGGTTGCTCAAACACTGTGATGCTGGAAGGGATAGTCAGGAATTGAGGGTAGAAAAGCCCAGCAGCTGTGACCCCCTGTTATCAGAGCATCAACAAAGAAATCAGAAGAGAGATGACAATCTGCATGCTCTGGAGGTGGTTCCTTTTGGGTGTGAAGTCTCCTTTCAAGGGTGATCTTGTCAATTTCTGAGGCCATTGAACTCCTGCTCTCTAAGAGAATTAGAAGTGGTCTGAAGTGACCTGGACAACAAACAGGTCTCCACAGATCTGAGTGACATCCAATACACATTGGACATGTAGTGGACATCTGTGGAAAATGCATCTGTTTCATATGCCAACTCATTGGTGAGGATGTGCTGGCTACATCTTGAGATCATCTGTGGAGAGACTATCTTTCTAGTTCCAGGGTATTTCAAAGAGAATCCCTCCACTTCTCATCCCCACTGGCAGTGTCTTGGCTGTCAGGAGTGCCCCATGGAGTTAGCTTCCTCCTGCCAGAGGGAAACAGAACCACATGGCACCCTCTGATACTTCCTACATGCCCTCCGGTTAGGACATAAGGAAGAGGGACAGTGCACTCATGAGGAAGCTAGAAGCCCATGTACCTGAACTGCAGAGGAAGACAGCCACTCAGAAGGGACCATTCAAGAAGGCTTTCACACCACCTGCTCTCAAAATAGTATGAAGCAACCAGCAGACTCCCAGACACAGAATAAAGGAGGAAAATGCGTCTCCTCCTGCTTGGTGAAAGAACATCTTGTTTGACACCTTGATAGTCAGAGAGTGAAAACTACAACCAGGAGTGAAGAGTCCCTGCCTCCTTTGTCTAAGTGGAGAGAGGGGATAACAAAGTTTAATGGACTGTATGGATTTGATGGCACAGCACACTGGATCCATGCGGGCATAAGGCTTTGATGGATACTCATATACAGTGTTCCATGATGGCATCAGTGTAGAAGTGGGTGGGACCCACCTGGATTTGTGGAGTGACAGGGCATGCCAATAGTTATTTCTGTTGGAGACTGAGGTGACTAACGGAACAAATGGCAGAAGCATTCTGTTGCGATGGCCTGGAGTCTCCATGTGTCCTTGGCATAGACTTCCTCAGAAGAACATATGTCAAGGACCCAAGAAGGTACTTGTGGTGCTTTAGTGTAGACACAGTGGACATAAAGAAGATTAAGCAACTGTTTACCTTGCCTGGCCTGTCCGTTGTAGGGTTGCTGCAAGACAAAGAACAGCAGGTGCTAGTTGCTACTGTGATGGTGCACCAGTGGCCATATTATTCCAACCAAGACTCCCTGGTTACCATCTGTAGCTTGATTCATCTGCTGGAGAGCCAAGGAGTGATGAGCAAGACCTAATAACCTTTAAATAGTCCCAATGCAAAAATCTGACAGAGGGTGGAGAATAACAGTGGACTATTAAGATCTGAATGAGGTGATGTCACTGTTGACTGCTTTGGGACAAGCTAGAACAAGAACATGAAAGGGAGTCAGAAGTTGCCCAGTAGTATGCCACAACTGATATTGCCAAAGCATTTTTCCTTATCCCTTTGTCAGCAGAGTGCAGGCCACAGTTTGTTTGTAGCATGATGTCCAATATACCTGGAACCAGCTGCCCCAAGTAGAGCAGAGCCCTACCTACCTATCAGTCATTGACGTTTATGGACTGCATCAAAACAGAGTGCATGCCTACATTACATGGCTGACATCATTGTAATGAGCACAACAGAGGGAGTATTTGTGAAGAGGAAAAGAAGCATACAGAAAGTTGATTTTGCCATAAAACCAAAGCAAGGTCACAGGACCTGTGCAAGAGACCAAATTTTTAGGACTAAACAAGTAGGATGGGTGCTGTCACACCCCTTGGGCTTCTGCTATCAATTAGATTACAGCTATGTCCCCACAGGCTAACAAGAAAGGAACATGGACTTGTCTAGACATGGTGGATTAATGGGGCATGCATGTGCGTGACCCGGCACGTCACGCCCTCTTGAGCCCTCTGCTGAGGCTCAACTGGAACCTCTGACAGAACACCTGGATCTTCTGACAAAACACTTGGCTGCATCATTGGAAACAGACCAACTGGCAGCACGGAGGTAAATCCATCTGGGCTGCTGCCTTCTGGCAAGACACCACTGCCCAGATAACAAGCATTGCTGTAAAACTGTGTGTGTCATAAGATGCTCACAAGCCCATGGGCAGCAACACTGAAGAACACAGTTATAGCTGAAAAATCTGAAAGCAGTATTGTTCCCTTAGGTGCTTTCCAAACAATCTGTGATGCCTGGAAGAAAAGCTGTGTTAATTGTAGGCATTTTGTATTAATTTAACTGGAAACAAGATGGTTGAAATACGTAAATGTGAGAAGTTGATGATAGCAGATTTAATTTTGGGGAGATGATTGAATGTTTGCAGTAGAAGGACAGCAAAGTGAGCACAGACCAGACATCTGTGACTCCCAGTACCAAGTCTTACAGTGGTCACTAGCAGACTGATGGGCTTCTCTTAACATGAAGCACAAGGACAAACCAAGTATACAGCAATACCCAGCACACAGCACCAGCTTTTACATGTGTGGTTTGGGAACACCCTGATCCAGAGAAATGCAAGGGCACTGCTTCAGCATTTTTCTACAACTAAAGCTCATCACTTGACCTCTAATGAGGAAGTTTCTGATATTTACAGTATCTTGAAGAAAACGCTCTGTGGATTTATCGCCCATTAGCATATAATATAATATCTTCATAAGAAACACTTTTATTTTTAGCATGACATTCACAATTTCATCTAATACCCTCTTACTCTTGGAAGATGATGAACAGTTCTTCTGTATTATAACAGCTGGTGTATCACATGTTAACTCTGTTTCTCATAACCTTATCCATCCTCATTTCTGTCTTTCTAGTTGGATTGCTGTTATTTGTCCATCCTTTTTGAAAAAGACACCTCATAGCTTTTGTTATTCCCAGAATTGTGTGTTCCTTTCTCTTTGTTCTGTATTTCTTTTCTAATTTTAAATGCAGTTGCTTCTCCCCACTCCACTCCCCTGAGACTTCAAGTTCTTTTGAGTGGTAGTACCTTCAAAACTACGACCTCGGTTGTGTGTTGTTAAGATTTGTTATCTTGTAAAATACTCTAGATGTGCCTGACCCCAGTATATTCTGGTTTGAATGCTACAACTCAGTACTGTGAGTTCCTTTCCAAACTATGCAGTCAGTCCTTTCAGTGACCCAGGGGATTTTGTGTGAATAGGTTGTTCAGCATTTCACTCTATGTCTCCGTTATAAACTGATTATGAGTGAGTTGAATTGCAACGGAACCCACAAGGTATTTATAAAGTTCTATTAGGATGACCTTTCTTCACAGCCACAATTTACAACCTTTGTATTTTCTTTCCTATGTTTTCATTAAATATTTTTCCATGTGAGCCTTCCCACTTTTATCCTGCTGTAAATTAATATAAGAACAATTTTGGGGATAGCATCAAAAACTTATTGGAAATTTAGTTACGCCTTCTTCTTTCGCACACCTGTAGAGGTGGCTTCAAATGGTAGGACAAAAGTCCTTAGTGCAGCAATATCCATATTTTCTGTACTTGATTTCATCCTTGGCTTTGAAATTCATTTGTCTTATCAAAATGGAATGGACATTGTCCTGGCTTCCTGGGAACTATAATCTTTCTTTGGGGAAATGACCTAAAAATGAACAGTAGTTGTGTTGTTCTGTTTCTTTTTTTGCATCTAGATCACTTCAGACTTAAGGGAAATTGGCCACTTTTTTAGATTCCGAATTTGTTTGGGGTTTTGTTTGAGGTTTTTTTTTTTGTGAGTAGTTTTTTCTCGGTGGGAAGTGAAATTAGGTAGAAATTTTATTCTTGGTTCCTGATTATCTGCATGAGCTTTGTTTCTTTTGTTCTGTGCGAGATCCTCTGTTTCCGTGCCTACAGTCTTTTGATGCTCAGAAGTCAACTGCACCACAGAGAGACCCTGCAGGCTATTGCAGTTACTCACACTTAACAGGCTTCAAATGTTGTAGTAAAATCAAGGTAGTCCCGGGGAAAGAAAAAAAAAAGGGAAAAAAAGAGAAGAGGGCAGGGAAGGAAATAAGAAAGCCCACGAAACTGACCTTTTTCTCCTGGGTTGGACGAAGTGAAACAGCAGATCTAGAGTCTTTGGATTTAGTGCCCTCTCGTGGGAAAAGAAGTATGGACTTTAACTTGGATGCTCCCGCCAGGCCTTATCAGCAATGACATCCGCAGATGCAACAGGCAAGCCTGGGCGGCCACCTAGACTCACTTCAAATCTCTGCTGTGCAGCTGAAAGGACTCCAGATGTGCCACACCACTTCCCAGCGCCGGGGCGGGTGTCCCTTCAGTGCAGCAAAGCCTTGGCAGCTCGCCCCAAAGGGAAGAGCTTTTTGGTGTTGTTAACATCGGTCTCGGCATGGAACAGGAGGTAGATGGAGAACGTTGTGCAGTTTCTCATGAAAACAAAGCGCCTTTCTGGCAGTTATTTAATGCAACAAAGTTTGAGTAACTATTTTAAGAAACTTAGGTAAATTAAAGCCTCCAAGAGTATCATAACAAGCAAATGCTTTGATATGGCTGACACTCCAGAAGGTTGTGCTGTCATTCAACAGGATTTAGACAGGCTGGAGAGCTGGGCAGGGAGAAATTGAATGAGATTGAACAAAGGCAAGTGTAGGGTCTTGCATCTGGAGAGAAACAACCCCAGGTACCAGTATAGGTTGGGAACTGGCCTGTTGGAGAGCAGTGCAGGTGAGAGAGACCTGGGGGTCCTGGTAGACAGCAGGATGACCATGAGCCAGCAGTGTGCCCTTGTGGCCAAGAAGGCCAATGGCATCCTGGGGTGTATTAGAAGGGGGGGTGGCTAGTAGGTCAAGAGAGGTCCTCCTCCCCCTCTACTCTGCCCTGGTGAGACCTCACCTGGAGTACTGCATCCAGTTCTGGGCCCCTCAGTTCCAGAAGGACATACAACTCCTTGAGAGAGTCCAGTGCAGGACTACCAAGATGATGACAGGAGTGGAACATCTTCCTTATGACGAAAAGCTGAGGGACCTGGGTCTCTTCAGCTTGGAGGAGGCTAAGGGGTGACCTCATTAATGTTTATAAATATGTTAAGGGTGAGTGTCAGGAAGATGGATCCAGGCTCTTCTCAGTGATGGCCAGTGATAGAACAAGGGGAAATGGTTCCAAACTGGAACATAGAAAGTTCCATGTGAATATAAGGAGGAACATTTTTCACTGCGAGAGTGATGGATTACTGGAACAGGCTGCTCAGAGAGGTTGTGGAGTCTCCTTCTCTGGAGACATTCAAGACCAATCTGGATGCATTCCAATAGGATCTACTCTAGATGATCCTGCTCGAACAGGGGGGTTGGACTTCGTGATCTTTTGAGGTCTCTTCCAGCTGATAATATTCCATGATTCTGTGATTTTTGTGATATGGTTTGTTTTGTTTGTTTGGGGGTTTTTAAGAGAAGGTCTAATTATTGCCTTCAGAAAGGGTGGACTTCCTAATAAATGCCTGGAAACATCCTGAACTCCGTTTCCTAACTAACCAGAGGCTATATTTATTTAAATAAAGGTACTTTTCCTTTTTCTTTTTTTTTTATTTGAATGAACTGTAGAGAGCATGCAAGTAGCTGTCTGCAGCCTTTTTTGTATAACCAAAATAGTTCAGTCCAAACTGTTTTGTTTTGAATAGAACGCACAAGAAAGTTCTTTCTAAGTCAGTTGAAGATGCAGTGGAAATTTGGAATTAGATATTTTTTCCTTACAAGTCTTTGTACATGTGGATGCAGAATATGATAAAAAATAGTGTTTTTTAAAGAAAGATGGGTGATAGGAAAGGGTTTCAAATGTGATGATTTAAGATAGTATTCTGCAATTGCATCCCTAAATGTGGTTTATGCATCAAATACAGCTTTATTTTTCTAATGAGTATTTAGACGCTGATACCTAAATGGAGAGCATTCCCTCAGATTATCCCCTTTGAAAACATGGATAATGAGTTGTGGCTGAGCACAGACCATAGTGCTTTAAGATCTTTTAACTAGCTATACTTCAGTCCCTGCTTCTTTTTCCCTTCTAAGGTTTGCCTTATTCCCAAATCTGCTCATGGTACAAATCCAGCAAGTGCACAAATGGCAGGGATGAAGATTCAACCGATAGAGGTGGATAAAAATGGGAGCATTGATCTCTCCCATTTAAAAGCAATGGTGAGTATTTAATTATCTTTCATTTTTAATGCAGGAACATCCCTTCTCCTCTGCAGGTAAAAACAGTGTGGCAACTGAATCAGATTTTTGCTTTGAGAGGCAACAGAGCAATAATAGTGAATGGACTCTTGAAAAGGAGAAATAATTCCTTCCTTTTCTGCTCACTCAGACTCTAGCCATGTGACACTTGAAGGACGCTCTTTAATTTGAGGATCTTTGGTGCAGAAACTCAGTAGGCTCTTCTATAGCAGACCTTTTTGGCCTACATCCAGTATTTGAAATGGATGGAGTATGTTCATGGGTGTGAAGGGTTTGAACCTGCACTTTAGCCATCACTTAGTTCAGGCCCAGCTCTGCTCGGGAAAGTGTTGCTAGGCAACTTTTTACACTTTTTTGAGTAGGTTGTCTGGAAGTGAATCTTAGGAATCCACTGGATTAGCAGAATACATTTCCAAAAATACTTATTTGAGCAGGGTTTTATGGTAGTTGTAGAAATGCTGAAAGTAGGGCAGTGGTTGGTCATTAGATCACTGTACATTGGCTTGTGTTAAGGTCCCAGAAGTGACTTATTAAACATACATCTTTCAATGCCTTCTTCCCTGATTTAAAGTTTGTATTTATTCAGAAAGCACTGGGGTTTTTTCCATAGGTGTTGCCGAAGGAAAGAGCCCAGCATCTTTTGCTGATTGTAAATGACTGAGACTAACTTCTCACCTGTAAAATACTTGATGACTTTAATTGTAAAAATCTTCTGTTAAGGAGATTTAGGAGCCCAAATAACCTTTTTTTTTTTTTTTTTTTCCTTTTTTCTCCTCTTAGGTGGACAAGCACAAAGAGAATTTGGCAGCTATCATGATCACGTACCCTTCCACCAATGGTGTGTTTGAAGAGGAGATCGGAGATGTGTGTGACCTGATTCATAAACATGGAGGCCAGGTTTACTTAGATGGAGCAAATATGAATGCCCAGGTACAAAAATCTCCTAGGTGAATTGATTACAACTAGGAGTCTACATTTCCTTGGAATAAAACCAGCACAGCAGTACCCAGTTCATACCATAACACAGCTTCTTCACAAGGTGGCACAGTGCTGGGGGAGGAAGTGAGGTTTCCAAGACCAGTAATGAAAATTAGATGGTGAAAATAATTCTCTTTTATCTAATTTCCCCCTGAAATCTATTGTAAGGTGCAGGAGTCATTTGCTGAAGTTGGCTTAGTCACCTAGTCTTTGTCAAAGTCATTCGGCACAGAGATGAATAGGAATTCCTAAAGCTAAAACTTCTTGTTTACGTCAATTTTTTTTATGAGAAATCATGTTAGATGAAAATGAAAAAGCATATAACATTTTTTTTCAACCTATTTCTTTCTTGAATGAAGTATTAGGATTTAAAATATCCTATAAGGAGTATTTTGAGACAAATTGTTCCCTTCACAGGTGGGTCTCTGTCGTCCTGGAGATTACGGCTCTGATGTCTCCCACTTAAACCTTCACAAAACTTTCTGCATTCCCCATGGAGGAGGAGGACCTGGAATGGGACCAATTGGGGTGTGGGTATCTCCTTATTAGCCTTTTTTTTTTTCAAAAAAAAAGAATAATCCCATAGTGAATCTTAGTTGGCAATTCACTTAAAGACAAGCCATGAAGGAGAAAGGTTTGCTGTTTTTTTGTAAACTTTTGTCCTTCTCCAGGATAGTCATGTGCTGATCTCATGAATATGTCACATGGATTCCCTTATACTTGCTCAGCAGTCTGTTTTCTGGTTAAATGCAGAGATGGTTTGTGGACTTTGAGGGTTGATAGTGTATGTAGTCCAGAAGACAGAAATGGTGCATGAACTACGTTAACCTACTCTATGGGGCAGTCATGTTCCTTAAAAAGAAAATCATCTTACTGTTCTAAAAATTATGCACAAATATCATGTAATAGGATGAAAATTGAGTGCCGTCCTCCATTCTCCCCAGTGATGCTAATGAACTTCCCATTGAAGCAGACATAGACCAGACTTTCTGGAGGACTGTGTTTGGAAGGAAGTTGAAGGGAAACTACTGCTGAAATTGTCCAGAAATGGTACCGCATGAACATACATTACAGTCCTAAAATCAATGTGGTTTTTTTTTCTTTTAGGAAGAAACACTTGGCTCCCTACTTGCCTACCCACCCTGTCATAAAAATACAGCTGGATAGAGATGCATGTCCTTTGGGTACTGTCAGTGCTGCACCTTGGGGTTCCAGTGCTATACTGCCAATTTCCTGGGTGTATATCAAGGTATGTAGACTTTTATAAGGCATATCAGCTGACAGTCTGTTCCTGTTTCAGTAAGTCTGAGGACCACAGTACCCACATGAACAGGTTTAAGAGCAATTCGTTTGCACATGTCTGCACAGGCTGAAATGCATATGACTGCAGCGTGGCTGTAGGTTCTTTACATCCTTTGACCCTCCTTGCGCTACAGTCAGACAATAAAATAGCTTATTGCCATCTGTTGCAGTAGGAAGGGATGGCAGGACAACTGCTGTACCTATGCAGCCTGCTTAATTCTTCTGTTTCTTGTCTGCACCAAGTCTTGAGACAAGTGGTTACAAGGCAGAAAGCTGCTGTAATGCTTGGCCCTCCACTGTGTCCAATATCAAAGTTTTCGTGTTTAAAAGCTGCCTGGTAATTTACTTTCTTCCATTAATATTTTTGATTGTATGCTGTGGTAGACTTGGCCTGTACTCAGCATTTCCAAAATCTGTGTAGTAAGTATATAATTTCCAGGGTTTTTTACTTAATCTGAAAACTGATCTTAGTTTTGGCTTTTGATGTGTGACAATCTGATCATGATCCATGTAAAGTTTAATGCTTTGCAATGTAGTGATAAGCCTGCAGATAATTGGTTACATGTATGTAAGTAGTAATCTGCCAACAGAGGTGAACATAGATTCAAATTCTGTTTTAGAAGAGGGTGTGCTGGGACTGTAGGCAACATTTAAAGCCTTCAGTGAGAGAAAGAGTTGGAATGGTGAATGTAAGGGTGGTGTGTCATTCAGAGAACCCTGTTGCCAGTTTGATGCCCTAACCTTAGAAAGCTCTTCAGGAATTTGAAGCAAGCAAATATGAGCTGGTACAACTTCCATGGTGGCTTTTCAGCTGTGGGTAAAAAAATCACCTGTGACTGGAAGCTGGTTCCTATTACAGAATACTTAAACTGCTGTGAGTCTTTAAGGAAAGCTGTTTCTTCACAAGGCAAAGTACTGTCGGTTTACATTGTCCTGTTTAAAGGGGCTACCTACCTTTTGAGGTCTGTTTTGACTTTCTTTGTTGCCAGCTTAACTTCTAAGCACAGTGTTATGAAACTCAATCACCATTCTAGTCCTGTCCTGCCACAGTGCCTCAGCTGACACGTAAGCGCATCTGCGTTCACTTGTCTCTGGACTGTGTTATAACACACAGCATCATCCGTGACATGACACCAGGTGCTGAGAAGATCCATCCAGGCAGCACACATAGCTTCCTGGGCAGCTCTCAGCACTATTACCGTAAGGTTGGTGACAGGCGTGTGCACCTCTTGCAAGTGTGCTGACAACATTCTTGAGTTCTGTTCACTTTTTTTTTTTCTCTGTTCATTTCAGAGCTTCTCAGTTTGAGGAAAGCTTTGAGTTGTTCACTTGTTGTCTTTAGGCAAAAACTCTTGTACATTAAGCCTCCTCCTAAGCTATATATACCAAACCTGCCCTCGAGTAACACCCAGTGCTTGCTTCCCTGTGAGTGTAGTGCAAAGATGTATAATGGTAAAAATGATAAACGGCAAGAATGGTAACGATAAATGGTAAATGTTAAATGGCAAGAAGTAAAAGTCACTGCCTCAAAGCGAGCCAGGTGCAGTGACTGTTGAGTGTCACGCTTTCCAGTGCAAGGACACTTAGGTGGCTTGACAGAGTTTTTAGACCTCTTTCTTCATGTCACTCCTCTTACAGACAATGGGTGCAAAGGGCCTGAAACATGCTTCTGAGATTGCTATACTGAATGCAAACTACATGGCAAAGAGGCTAGAGAAGCACTACAAAATCCTTTTCAGAGGAGCAAAAGGCAAGTGCTGGACAATTTGCTTTCTTATTCAAAGCTTTTTCCCTAGTGCAAAAGTTAGCTTGCATTATGGTTGTTTTCTAATGCTGCATAACACCTGCTTCTCAAACTTGTCTAAATGCCATTTGCAAGGAAATAACCCACCTCAGTGCTTTGTGGGGGTACTGCAATGAAACTGACTTGGAAGTTGAAGAAAACATGCCTGCATATAATTTGGAGAAATTGTGTCAAAAGGGAGTAAACCTTGGCATCAGATTGTTCTCCTTGAAGTCCAGTAGAAGATTAATGAGCAGTAGAAAAAGGAGAAGCAGCAAAGTTGGCACCTCCAAATCACCCATAACCAATGGCACAACACTATAAGAACTGGAAGCAATTTCTAGACCTGAACTTTCCTTTGGACACTTTTGTAAATTATAGGAGATACTTAAGACTGCCCTTTCCTAGGTCTAATCTTGGAAATGTGATCTTCTTAATTTGACATGGGACTCTTCTGCCCAGTCGATAATTTTTGCCCTTTTGCCTTGTAGAATATTCTCAACAAACCCGATCGGAACAGACTGTTTGGTAGATTTTATTATTCTCTTAGTAAGTAAACTCAGTGTACTTTTTCCATTTACAGGTTATGTAGCCCATGAATTCATTCTGGATACAAGACCGTTCAAAAAAACAGCAAATATTGAAGCTGTAGACCTCGCTAAGAGACTTCAGGATTACGGTAATTCAAACTTTAAAAAAAAAAAAAAAAAAAAAAAAGTGGTGTAAGAATTTCCTAAATCTCTTCTGAAGGGAAACAGTCTAGTCTTGTGCTGATGGATGGTGAATCCCTCACGATGATTTCAGGTCTCCTCATGTTTATTAAGGGTTTAGAGAGCTACTTGTATCAACTGAGTTGTAGTAGCTACTTAGAAGCCTGCTAGTACCTCCCCAGTTTTGTAAATGGCTGTTTCAAAATTGTGATTACGTGGCAATTATCCATTGGAGAAGTGGGTTGGCGCCAAAAGATAAATAAGATTACAACAACAGAAAAAGAAATTATAAGGAAGTACTTTTGAAGTAGGATCACAGTATGTATGCACTCCCATCCCAATACAGTTCAGGCAGTTTTGAATACATGCTCTGAGTAGTCTGATCATGGCTACTCTCTGGCTGACCCACCGAACAGCTTGATCGCATGCAACTGTCTTTGAACAAATACACGTAAAAACTGTTAAAACCCCAACCAGTAATGCCTCATCAGTGAAATAATCCAAAGCCAAGCTGGGATACCAAAGGAACCACTCTTCCTTCCCATCCTGAGTGGGCTGCTGTGGTGGTAAATAGACTTCTCAGCAGGTTATGTGGGTCAGTTTAGTAAAGCTCCATCCTCCGCAGCCAAGAGAGAAGACCCTTGTTGTGAGGCTGTTGTGAGGCCATAATTAGCAGTAGTAACAGAAAGGAATCATGAGAGGGACCACCTTTTCTTTGTACCTTGTTTAGCAGTACAGAAAAAAAAAAAAAAAAGCAGATTTTAAAAGCTTTTCACTAAATCAGCGTGTAACTGTACTGTAAACAATGCAATGGCATTACTGCTTCAGTGTTGAAAAGTAAGATACTTGAAAGGTCTCTCTTACTTCACCAACATTATCCATGAGTTCAGTCATGTAAAGATTGTAGAAAGTGCTGAATTTGTGAATCGATTGCTAGCCAATGCATATATTAACTCATAACCTACTGTCAGTAACAGATTTCTTCTTTATCAGGTTTTCATGCTCCAACCATGTCTTGGCCAGTGGCAGGGACACTTATGATTGAACCAACTGAGTCTGAAGACAAGGCAGAGCTGGACAGATTTTGTGATGCAATGATCAGCATTCGTCAGGAAATTGCTGAAATAGAGGAGGGCAGGATGGACCCTCAAGTTAACCCACTAAAGGTAAGATGGCAGGTAGACCAAATTACCAGCATCAGCTTAACCCCAGAGACTTACCTGAGAGTATGTCGGTCTGCTTCTTGGTCTCTGAGTACTCTCAAATAACGGTGTGCAACAGTGAGCACATGAACTTAGTGAAGTTTTACTTGCTTAGAAGCCTTTAACTTTTTCAAAATTTGAATGTTGACTTTTTCCAAGTCAGAAGAATTGCCTTTGCAGTCAGAGCAAAGAAAGTTACTTAAACAAGCACATGATCTCTAATTTTTGAGGCCATCTCAAAGTAATGAACGAGAGATGCCTATTTATCTGGTTTAAGAGGAATGACCTTGAAACTAACAGTAAAATAAAGACTGAAGTATTTTAGTAACTTCAGCGCAGAACTCCTACAGGCTATAAAGTTCTGTGCAACCCTCTGTAATGCTGTACAGACTTTATAAATACTGAGGGAATTTAGTGAAAAGCTGGAAACATATTGAAACTTTGGGTAATCACTTGTTTCCTGTTTTAAATCTGCCTTTTTCTCCCCAGATAAATAGTTATTCTGAAGAGAGTCTCTAGACAGCCATTATTTATACAAAGCAATGTGAATTTCATGTCCTAAACATGTCTTTTTGCTTGCAGATGTCACCACATACTCTCAACTGCGTCACTTCTTCCAAGTGGGATCGTCCTTATTCCAGAGAAGTGGCAGCATTCCCACTGGTGAGCAAATAATGGGGCCCTAGTGCTGTGGCAACACATAAATGTGCTGCTTCTGCTCTGTGGTTTTGTGGTCAGATGAAGTCATCTGGTAAGAATACAAATTTCGGAGCCAGTTTTACTGTTACTCAGTTTTTATGCGTGTGCGCTCTACAGTAGTTCTGAAGATTTGTTTTGTTTTCCAAGATGAGGGTTTGGCAAGATGTGTGGCCAGCATGGGGCAGGCCACACAAATATGATCCTGATACAAAACAAAGGTCAAACTGGAGCCAGATAAAATCAGACTTCTTCAGAGCATTACATAAAATTCCTTCCCTAACTGTAACAACTAAATATAATTGTAACTAACTTTTCTTACCTAAAACTGCATTACATCTATTCTATTGTTGCGTACAGCTTCAGAGAGGAAGAATTTAACTCTGCCTGTGAATTTTGCCACCTTTTTCTACATATTGGGTAGAAACTGTATTGAACAGCACAGGCCGTGGTAGTCTCTACTTCTCTGTGGTTGCTATCTGTAAGTCAGTTAGTCAAAGGGTCATAGTTTTCTCTTATCCCATGAAAACGGCTTCTTTGTAAGCATTTGTTAGAGGATGTTCGTTGACTTTCAAAGAAGTATGGCTTCATTTAAAAACATCCACTTTTCCATTATTTCTCATTCTTAAAACTTCTAATGTCTATGACAGTTATGCAGATTTGCTTAGCAGAAAAATTGAAATAGTTTGGGTTTTTTGTCCTGTACTTAGCCATTTGTGAAACCTGAAAGCAAGTTTTGGCCCACAATTGCTCGCATTGATGACATATATGGAGATCAACATCTGGTTTGTACCTGCCCACCAATGGAAGCCTACGAATCTCCCTTTTCTGAACAGAAGAGAGCATCTTCGTAAGACTGCTTCCGGCTGCCTGCACTTCTGAGTCCATAAGGATGGCCTTCTCCTCCCACACCTGACAAGGGATTTATATACTGTGTATATTTTGGATAATCACAGTGTTTGTTAATTGAATAACTGCTCGGTCAAACTGTGAATACAATCAACACGTTAGGTGCAAACAAAGTGTGATTGTTCCGTAGCAGTTGATGTTGAAGTTGCCTTGATTCGGCATTTTATCTGTTTCGTGCCCGTTTTAACAATTAACGGCCAGTCTGAAAAGTGGCATGGAAGACATGGTTAAAAAAGAACTAGAAAAGATGCAGATGCATAAGTCAATAGTAAGGAGTATTAACTGCAGGACTAATTGTTTATATTCTGTAAAAAAAAAAAGAAGGATGAAGTGGGTTGTTCAATTTACTTCATGTACTACAGCTAGCATTGCTAGTGATAATATTTTGTACCACGTTTTTTACCTATCAATGTTAGTACTCTAATAAAATTGGACAGAATTTTAAGTGTTGTCATGTTCTGGATTTTAACTTTTCAGATGGATTTACCCAAAAGAATAGTATGACACAATGAAGTTCAAGTTCTGATTAGTCAGAATTGCCACACAATAACAGCTTCTACACAAAGCAAAATAATGACAGAGATTAATATTGAAATAAATCTCTGATTTTTAAAAAAAATTTTAATGAGCTCGAATGATCAGTTTTACTGAGCAGTAACAAACTTTTTTTTGCATCACATCAATATTTCCTTGGTAGTTCCATCTAATCCTCCCCTCTTACTCCAGAGAAGACTTGAAAACACCTTTTCTAACAGGCTGTATACTATTTCATGTGAGTTAGATCCAGTGCAACAAAGTGTTCTCCTTCCACAATTCCTCCAATCTCTCATTTTGGATACTGCCTTTGGTTTATATAGTGCACAAGTTGCCTTGATTTATCTCAATGAATTGGTAAAAGCCATTAAATGGAAAAAAAGCATTGAAAGATATAAAATATTCCACATCACCCAACTAAAAGCCACAAACCTTACATGCTTACTGTACAGATGCAATGACTGTTTCAGAGGTAAAATTACATCAGTTTTCCTCATAAAACACTGAGATTCCATTTTGTAAAACACAGAACTTCATCACGATCTAAGAATCCATCTACAGGTCTTTTAATCTGTGTGTATAATGACAATACCAATGCAGCTACTGCACAAAGGCTAAACCCCTATTCTGGTAAGCACAGAAAAAAGCTGAGGAGTTACATCTTTCAAAACTGTTCTGCAATGCCAGGGTTTGGGATTTTTTTTGTTTTTTTGACTTATGACTACAGAGCTAGTACCAGTATTATGTGTTTTGGATGTAACTGAAACCCAAAGTAGAAACGGGGTATGCGTGTGAGTGTGTGGGTGCGTAGACTAGAATAGGGAGAGAAGTTAATTATTTTGGATGAAGTAAGTAAGCTATTAAGCTAACTTTCAGCCACCAAAAGAGCACTGCTATTTGCATCTCAGTGACGTTCATTACTGCACTGGGTAAGGGCAAGGCCTTCAGTTACTCAGTGTGTACACTTCCATATAAACTTCTCTATATGTCTACTTTACAGTCTATAGGCTGTCGGCGCAGACTGATGGCCGTGGAGTACACCCACAGCTCCCAGCAGCACCAAAGCCAAGGGGGCATAGAGGGCTCTCCCACACATGGATTGAGTCACCAACAAGCTTCCTTCAAATGTTTGGTACACACCAGAGCAGCAATGTGACAGCCACTGCTGTAAGAGTGCATGTGAGCCCATAGATACCAATGCCAGAATGTTGGGGGGGTTTCGTCTTAATTAACATATTTATCAGTGTGGAAAGAGTTAAGGAATACAATGCCTCATGTCTGAAAAATAAGAAGCCTACCTAAAGAAAGCATTTAATAATCTGAAAAAAAAAAGAAATTATTAACAAAACATTATAATTTAAGCAAGTGGCTAATAGTAAGAACGGAATTAACAAAGGTTTCTGAATCATAAAATATTTAATAAGGTATATTTGGGGGGGGGAGATATATTGTATATAAAATTTCAGATCACAATATGAAGCGATTTGAACCCTCTCCAAGCTAGCACTGCCTTCAATGTTGTGTAGATGTATTGCCACTGATACATGACCTACTAAAAGCATACAGTTTAACTAATACAGAAGTGGCTTTTTTATATGAAATATTTTTTACACAACTAGAGTGTCTTGAATACCCTCTTTAAGTGCAAAAAACAGAGATCACTTTACACTAATGCAGCAACAATGCATTCATATTGTTCTCATTAGTCATTAGTAGTCAACTTGCATAAGATACAAGAAAAGCACAATGAAGCTCACAAAAATAGACTAAAAATCAGCCTGTTCTTGCAAAAAAAGTACAGCATAATGGAAGAAAAAGACAAAAAAGGATTATGCACACCACAGAATTTGCTGTTCTTTAATCCAGCTGGCTTAAGTGCTGTTTCTGGGTTTTTTTGCTGTTTTTTGTGGGTTTCTGTTTTGGTTTGGGATTTTTTTTCTTGTAAATCAAACCACATGGACCAGGCACAACTAATATTCAAGAGGCAGTGTGTAGCTAAAACTTCACTAACTATTTTTTATCCCCAAAATTTATTTTCCTCTGTCCTGAGGTAGTTACAAAAAAAACAAATCATAAATTAAGCATCAGCTAGGCCAGTAACAGCTGAGGCTTTCCTTGTCTTTTTCTTTTTCTTTTTCATTTTTTATTTTTACACTTTTTTTTTTCTTCTTCTTTTATTTTTTTCTTTAAAAACTATTTGTTAACTGGCCAAAACTACCCTTGATGTTAAAAGACAGCCAAGAATTAGAGTTCTCACTACACCGGAAAAATGGCTATGAAGGAAAGAGGGTTAGCTGCTTCAAAATGTGACAATATATTGAGACCCATCAAGCTGGCTGGTCCATTGTTGAATTTCTTATGTTTATTCCCCTTTACTCTCTATAAAGTCACTGGGAGAAGTACGGAAGCACTTCATCGTCCTTTACTGTAACCAGGGAAGAACTGGTCCAGTAGTGTCTGCAGGATCTTGTTGGGAACCATGGTGTAGCCCTTCCCCAGGTCATAGCGGCAGGCAGGGCACGTGAAGACTTCAGCTCTGAAGGAACGCTGTAAACAACTCTGGGACACACAAAGACAGAGACAGAACTTGTGAGAGTTCTGTTTTAGACTGACAGGTTCAACAGCAAAAACAAGGGAATCACAATAAAGCAAAGATGGAACCTGCTGTACTTCCAGAAAAAAAAAGGAATTGTTACCTCTGCCCCTATGACTGAACTGTCCTAACAAAGGAAATATGCTCTGGGATAGGCTGTGAAACACTGAGGAATTAAAACAGATTATTAATGAGATTTCCCCATCGTTTCCACTACTGCCTTCCTGTCAATCACAGCCATGTCTGCAGCTTTCTTCTAGCTTCACAGATTGACACAGCTTTCCACACCTTCAAGAGGAAGGTGAGTATATCAGGTGCATTGTTTGTCTAACAGTCTCCATCCACCTCACTGCATGAGGTTCAGTGAAGCCTTAAAGACATGCAGAAGAACACAGTAGTGTCACAGTGCTGCCCTCCTTATGATGTTACCACAGGCTGCAGACAGCCCAAGCATCTGAGCTGAAATTTATCAGGGCAGATCTGTGCTCAAATGGCAACAGCAGCTTCCTGTGAAACTACTGCATACCACCTTAACTGGATGCATTGTGTATTCACAATTAGTTACTGACATCCTCAAACTCCCTGCTTTTGGAATTTGCTGCCAGTCACCTCTCTCTTCTCCATGGCTTTCCAGGTTCTGTAACTCTACTAAGCTCTTTACAATACTTTTATGGTTTTTAGGGAGCTATCATCATTCTATGTGTGCAGGCCACCCATACCCAGGTGTTTTTTACCAGAGCGACACCTATTTTCTCTGCATTATCAGATACTGTACTGGGATGGTGATGGCCTGAATCTTTTAGTTTCTTAGCAGAAACAGTAGGTATGGCAGTCACAGTTCAAATATGCACAAATAAAGCACATGGTTCCACATACACTCATGTTACAATAAATTAACTCTAGCACAAACTGGATTGCAAACTCCTTAGATCATCTCCAACTGATCAAGATTTTAGAACACAAGAGGTAATTTATAATTTTATGACTTCTGTGACCATCCTACCAAACATAAACAATGCCAAGACTAACAAGATAACAGAACTTACTCTGAATTAGCCCAAATAATTTTCTCATAGTTACCCTGCATCCTTACAACAACTATTAGTAAGAGTGTCACACAATCAGAAAATCTGTTTTTATTCCTTGATGGTGTAAAATTAAATTATTGTTACTGTACCAACATTTAGCTTCTGCACCAAACTGATTCCTAGTGTAATTCCAATGATCACAGAGGAATGGCAATGATAAACTTCACTCATCTTGTCTATCAGGAACAATACTAAACATACTTACACTCTATCACATAAAATTAAGGCTACACAGCAATCACTGAATGCAAACTTGTTGCATGTTTTTGCTCAGACATTAGGCTATAATTATTGTCTTTCTAAAATACATATGACTTTGGTGGCTGGTGTCTCAGAGCCAAGGAAACAGCCCAGAGCAAGACCAAGATTATTCTTACTTTACAGACGTTGTGGAGGCACTCTGTTGTCACTGGCTGGTAAACCAGCTCCTGGCAGCAGACACACATAAATGATTGTTCCAGTTTCTTCAGAAAATTCTAGTGTAGGGAAAAGGAATAGAAAAGACAAACTCTATTACAGTTCTCGTAAATGCCACTTATTACATAAAGATGATGAACATCCAGAAGTCAAGTCCTCCATATCCATGAGTCCAACTTTCTAAAAGTAATTAAGAAGAAGGTCTGTAACTGCTTAATTTTTCTGCTTTTCCATAAATCAGAGAACAAATCTGTGACACTTTACTTGTTTGTGTTGTTAGAAACAAAACGAAACAGACTTAGAGGGTCACTCATACCCAATTCTTTACATAGGTCAGAAAATGTATAATTTTGTTCGGGAAATGCTGCTAAAAATCTGCACATCCTGACAGATCTCTGCTTCTCTGCCAAGCAAACTTCTGCTAATAAATGCACTTCTGCACCTCCTCCTGCGCTTATGGACTGTGGCTAGCTTAACTGCTTCTGCTCTCTTCAGGCCAAACTCTCTGCAGTGTGTGAATCAACCTCCCTGATTTTTAAATCTTCTCTGGGCATTTCTGAGGAATCTCAAGATTTCTATCATGTTTTACACACACAAGCATGCTGACCTCTGGCCTGTCAGTGATCTCCAAATATCTGAAGAATACAAGCCTGGGTATAAGAGAGGAGAAGGAGAAGGAGAAGGAGAAGGAGAAGGAGAAGGAGAAGGAGAAGGAGAAGGAGAAGGAGAAGGAGAAGGAGGAGAAGTGAGCACAGATTTACAGGCAATCAAAATATGGTTCTGTATAACAATTTTTAAAATACCAGATTTAATTTAAAACACATTTTATTTATTTAAAAGGCAAGGTGGTTGTTGTTTCAAGATTTATAGTTTTACAGTAGCTACCCAAAGCTATCAGTGATTCGCATTGCCTTTAGTAGCAACCAAAGGGAAATTTTATCTAAATTCGGGGTAGGAATCTGTAGGAAAATGACTTCTCAGCAACTCAAACACTTTTAAATTAATTTTTCTCCTTTTTTACAAACACATATCTCTACTGCCTGTCAGTACATTTAAGAGTTTAAATTGCTTCTAGTCGTTGGAAACACTGGGTAGAAGAAAGGTAATGGGTCAGAACAACTTCACACAGTTCCAACACAAGAAAACTGCAGCAGCATTATAGCAAAAGCTAGTACTGGAAGTGGAAAAGCAGGGAATTATAGATGATTTTTCTGTTTCGGAAGCTTCACAAATAACCACTGGTAATTCTCAAATAAATTAATTATGTATGCCTATTTTTAGATATCTGTTTTTCAGCCAGTGGTTTGGTTTTCACTGAGCTGAGTTTTATCAAGTTATTTCAACTTCTCAGTGCCTTGGTTTCTTCTGCAAAACAGTTAAAATAACTATGAACTTTACTTTGGTAAGACTAATTATCACTGAAAGACATAATATTTCAGGTGATACTCCTTTTGTGGACTTTTTTCATATTAGTATCTATAATCTCTTTTACCTTGAGCTATTCTTGTTATTGTTTTGACATTTAGGGGGAGGAAATTACTTTCTCTCTTAGGGTTCCCTCTGCAGAGTAGGATAATCAAGATTGGATGAAAATTATTTTAATTTCCTATCAAAATCTGAAGATGATTACTTAAATTTTAAATAAAGCAAGAAAGCTGCATTTTCTGTCATAAAATTATTTTCTGTCTGAACAAAAAGTAGTGACTAGAACCATCTTTCCTCATATCTGATTTCTCACATCAGCACAGCACAAAAATACATTTATAATTTGAGAAAATATGCTCCTTTCAAAAATAGGAAAAAAAGGCATTTCTACCTTCAAAATGGGTTTTTTGAGCAAGAAAAAATCTCTATTATGGAGGCATAATCCAAGTCATCAATAGCAAACTTCATAATCAGAATCAAAGTCTTATAAATAAGAAAAAACACTAGACACTGTCTGCATTCATCTTAAGCTCAACAAGCCAATTCAGTTTTAAGAGAGACACAAGATTTCTTCTAACAGTCTGAAGGGAAGCTAAGCATTAAAAATTATGCATGCAGCAAACATACTGGTCCTTCCTTTAGAGAAGCAAGTACTTCATCCCACAGTTTCTGGTTCATAGAGTCTTCTCTAATCAGCCACTGCTGCTCTTGGGTCAGCTGGAAAGCCTCTCCTTTCCCTCCATCTCCCATCCTCATGGCTTTGGATGTATTTGAAGGTTCCTCTATACCTGCTTAAGATTATGACCATCAGACACAGTAACAACAGAGTGTTAGTTTGAACTAACAAAACGAGAATATTGTTCATATTTTCTACAGAGCTTAAGAGGGAAAAAAACTATAATAGTAGCAAACAGGTAAGATCCCTACACTACTACTTAATTACAGACCACGTGCTTATCAATTTACATTAGTATTCCAAATAACTTCACACTTCCACATAGTTTTCATACTACTGTCTCAATAAATGGAACATGACAGATCTGCTTATGAATGCTAAAAATGTAAAAATAAATACCATCATCAATTGTCCTTTTCTGGTTTCCATTACTCTGGCTGGTTGGCTCCTGCTTCACAGTTTGCTTTTTAACCTTATCTTTCTTCTCTTTACTAGCCATGGCTTCCAAATAACCTTCTGGATACTAAAATAAAAACCACAGATTTATAAGAAAACCCACTGGAATTCACAAATACCAAGAAGACTGATTTCTATAAGACTTTAAAACCCTCTGACTAGTTATTGAAATAACTAGAAAATATATTTTTTAAGCTCTGCACGATGGAGAAAATATTTAAATTAAGTGTCAAGTCAAAGAATCTATTCAGACTCAACTGTATTAAAAGGAACCCGATATCCATACCTACACCCTTACAACTGTACGAATTATTTAGGCAAAATAGAAGATAATGGTATACTATAAGAGACCATTACTTTGCTCAGAAAAGAAACTGTGTGTTAATTATTTTGATCTCTCACAAATTCTGCAATTCCCAAAGTCCTCATGGGTCAATTTTATTGCTGTGTCTGAAATAAATTATCCATAAAAATTCCTCAGTCACATGGAGAGAAGAATACATAAAAAAGAACTAATTTACCAATTTCAGACAGATTCAGCTATAACAATAGTTGCTTGTAGAAATCCTTTCAGCTTAATGATTACAAAACTGGATCCAAACTCTTAAAGTTCCAATCCATATAGGCAAAGCAATTCTCTGCTAAGGCAGAAAGCTTAATCCACCGTTCCTTCTGCTGTGTCACTATTACAGGATTCTTTCAGTCTGCAGATAATATGCAGAAGTTTTGGGCATTAAATCCTGCCACAGTGAAGTACAAGGATGAAAACTGGGCTTTGATTTAACTGATTTATATTTCTGGAATCCATTTGCTAGAACTGAATGAAAAACCAACTCTGTGAGCCCCAATTCCAACCTGTACGCTTAGACCCAGTTTCTTTGATCTCTCCATTCCTTCTGAAGTCCATGGTGCAGGCTCAACATCATCTCTCCTCAGAAGATAGCGCCAAACTAAAAATCCACATTTTCCAATTTCTGGCCAATATTTCACAACCTAGAGAACAATATGAAATTACTGCCATTATTTTATCACAAGCCTAAACACATGCACATAGCTATGCTGTAATTGCTCAAGAAGAAACGGAAAGACTAAGTTATATATTACTATTATACAGCAGTTCTTTCTTCAGGTGTGAATTTTTTCCAGTTTTTTACACATACACTGCTCTCAAAAGGCACACACCTTTTTACAACATGCTGAGAAGTCACTAAACACACAAAAACTTAGGATATAGTTAGAAGGAGTGAGGAAATAACTTGATTTCCAGGGATGAATATGACTCAATAAGCACATATGAATTAGCTTACATATTCAACTTTATATATATTACGGATTACATTCTACTATCATTGCTCTGAATAATTCCATTTCAGTTCTTTGCAGAATAAGCCAGGGCTAAAAATCTACCATGGAGAAAAAAATCCCAAACATTTCATTTAAATAATAATGAAGAATTTGCAGTGTAACACCAGAATTTTAAAACATATGAAGAAAAATGTTATGCTGCACTCAGCAGAAATCCAAATACCTTGTAAATGCCATCATATCTGTTGCCTTCCTCTGGGGCGTATTTGCTGATCCGCCGTCCTTTTGAACTGCGTACTACTCTGACTGGCTTACCGGCTCTCCAGTTCTTAGATTCTGCTCCATTTTTGTCATCCAGCGGGGCATCACAGTTAAGGGCCAATGCCCTAAAAAGAGATTTAAAATATTCATAAACTAGATTGCTTCACAAAACAAGAATTAATGTAATTAAATCATATTTTCTTGTCTGATTATGCTTTATCAAGCAGTATAGAAGTTTTTAGCATAATCTTTAACAACTGCAGAACTGATGGATGCAATAAGATCCATGCTACCATATATGAAAAAAAATACGGGAACACAAAAGTATTTTGTTGAGATAATTTTGGATGAAAACTCAGCTGATATTGCAAAATAAAACAAGCCAATCATCTTAAGATATAGTATTTGTTATTTTAAAAAATTAATACCTTCCCAAAAGCACTGAATAATTTAAAAGAAAGTTTTAACAAAAGGCAAAGTTTCCCTGTTGCTGTTCTCTATTAACTGCAGACTTCAAGGCTTTTAAAGTGAAAAACACTACAGAAAGAAAAGTACATAGTAGCTATCAAAAACCTCTTAAATAATAATACCTAAGTTGTCTCAGAGTAGGAGTTACATAATAGTAACTAATGCAAGGACAATTAAACACCTTAATCCACTAACTACATTAAATTCTTCTTGAGACCTGGAGCAAGATAGTAATATCTACTAGACCAAACTGCCATAATGAACTGTATTTCTACTGCCAGACAGATTTGACCAGGGATTGAAAACTGTTCAGAGTTAGACTCAAACCAGACCACAGATCTCAGAACAGAAGAAACAGTGTGGTTTATAAACAGACATAGTACAAGTGTAAAACTTACATGGTACAGAACAGTAAGAGACAGGGATATAATACTGATTTTAAAAATGTTATGTTATCTTATATTAAAAAATATATTTAGAAGGAAAATTATCTGGGCAAATATAGTTAATACTGATTCAACTAGACAGAACATCACAATTTTCAGTATCAAAGTGCTTGAAGCCTTATACCACAATGAGTAAGTGAGAGCAGCACCATGTTATACTCCATGTGCACTGACACCTGCAAAGTCACAAGGCAAGCTTCACTAGTGGCTTTCTCAATTGCTTAGTGCAGGAAGCACTGAGACTATGGCATCCAGCTTTCAATTCTGATTCCAAAAGCAAGTGTGGTTCATTCACTAAATCTGCCTGCAAAACTATGGCTTAAGCCTACTTCCTTCTGTGTTCCCTCCTTCCTTGTTCTTGTTTCTAACATGTCCCCTCTCTTGCTCCCTCCCCTTCTCAGCTGCCAAGCCAGGCTTCCCCTCCCTCTCTCTCTCTCTTTCTTTCTCCTCTAAGAACCACCAAAAAGCTCAGAAGAATCCCTCTCCACTCTGCTTGACAGCAGCAGTTCCTATCTAAAAGCAGACCTGGCAAAGAAAACATCCCAGTCAACCTCAGCATCCCACAGGTGCTAAGCGGTCAGTACCACAACAGAGATAATGCTCTTAGAAACAAAAGGATGGAGAACTCTTTGTTTAAGCAGGCTTTTAGAGGACTTCAAAATACTTTAAACAGATGTTCAAACAAATTGCCCTTTTGGACATGTATTTTCTTTTTCAAACCTGTTTTGATATAGTAACACACCCTAATTCCTTGTGTTTCATAGAAAAATATGTAGGAAAGGTATTTTTTAACATGGGAAAACAAACATGCTTTCTTCCTAAGTAAATTTCATAACTGATTTAACAATTGAAGAAGAAACTTGAAAACAAACACACAGAACAGAAGTTTTGACAAACTTCTCATTAAATTAAAAAAGAATCCTCTGAAGGAAACCGTAGTTTCCAACAATTTCAGTTGGGAGACACAACTAGCTGCACCAAGAACACAGCAATAGTTAATTTCTGTTTCTTTAAATTGTGTTTCTTTAAACCAAAGAAACAATGCTTGATAAAAATGCCTCTTAGCAGCAAGAGCACCACTGCTCACAAAAGCAGCATATGAATAAATGAACAAACAAATGAATGAATGGATGAATCAAAATTAAAGCACTACAACCCAGCTCTTTGTTTTGGAATACTTTTAAATTTTATCATCAGAACTTACCTGTTCATGTGTGTCAGTGTCTGATCAAATGAATGCTCTCCAATCCTTTTGTTTCCAGAAAGATCTCTACCTCCACTCCCAGTGTAAGTGAATTCATCTCCCCGATCCTGTGCAAGAAGATTATCCTTCATTTTAACACTCCAAACAAAGCAACTCAGTTAAAAAAAAATTTCATTTGTTCTATTTAATCAGAGAAAACGTATAGAATGACCCATGAAAAGACATGTTTTCAGTCTTCAGTGTCACTGACCTTCTACACCAGTTGTACCAGCACAACGCTACTGCTTTGGATGTAACACTCTCCAGGAAATCATTATTAAAAAATTGTCTGCCTTAAAAAAAATTGGATTTTTTTTTTCTTTCCCCTTCCAAGTAGGTAGTTACTTGCTTTCATTTAGTTTACAAGAATATCTTGTTTGTAAAATACATAATAAATACCTTGGGGGGATCACTTCAATTTGTGCAAGGGATAAGTGCTATGAAGTACAAAGAGCTCTGCCTTACATACAAGGCAGGTGCTTCAGTGCAACAAGAATCACACCTGCTCTGAACTACTAAAAGCTTAAGCTCATTCAAATTTGCATTTTGTAAGCTGATGACAAAATTCTGTAGTATAGTTCCTACGTAAAATTTTCCTTACATTGCAGGAAAGTTGATAATATCTTTTACCATGAATAATTAAAAAAAAAAGTAGAAATCTATGGGTTGCTCTTCATAGCAGCTGACAGGGGCATTAGCTACTTCAAGTTAGTAGAATATCTCCTAAGTCAAGACAGCTCTCAATTGCTTTATCTTTCCATGAACACCACTGGTATTGCTCAAAGTTTGGTCCCAACACATAAACAAAAATTGCATTTATCAGTTAGCATGCATTATCATTTAACATGTTATTAACAAAACAGATTTTCTAGATTAGCTTCAATCTTCTCTCTGAATAAAAAAATAATGAAAAAAAAGTTGTGCTTTTAGATAAATCAAACCCAACATTTTAATCAGTTCATCAAGCCCTTGGTTCATTAGTCTTACCTCAGTAAGGCATATGAATACAGGAAAAGATTTTGATTAATATAAGAAAGCAAAATAAAAAAGCATTAATCCTTTTTAAATGAAGTTATTAAATCCAAAACAAGTTATTAAATATCAGTTACATCTGAAAGGATTTTCTTTCCCTAGAAGTAGGTATACCTGAACTTGGACCATGGCATTCATCTTAAAGTCTTACAAGTCTGTACATATATAAGAGCTGACAGATTTGCCTTATCTGCCCAGCTGTCTGATTTATTTTTATAATTTTATGGTTTAGTATTGCAGTAAAAGGTGTCAATTCATTTATAAATCAATAAAGACCACCTTGCATTAAGTGCAGAGCTTGAATTATCGGTGTTTCGGAGCCTTCCCCACAACCATCCTTGACAGCAAGAACCTGACAGTATCATTCAATGACAACGAAAACATTTAACCATTTCAGAGTCAGGAAACATGGACCTCTGAACACTAAGGCAGACAGCTTCAAAGCAGGAAACAGCAGAAGACGGATAACTGGTGATGAAAGTAGGTCAACATTTTGTAAAGTAACTCCCAAATAAAAGTAATAGACAACTACTGTATGTGAACCACCTTCTGAGGTTCTTCTTATTCCTTCTGTGTTTAGTGCCGAAATGGTAGACTACCAGACCTTTATACATTAATTAGGCTACCCAACCTGGATTCATTTTCTTCTGCAAAACGAGTTCTGACCAGGTTCTCCAAAGATACAGCACACAGAAAGCCTTTTCAGGTCTAAGACACCTTTCTGTAGTGGGAAATTGCTTAGGAGATACAACAGTTTTTTGAGGCAACATTTTTAAAATTAGTTATCTTTGACTACGTATTGCAGATTGCTCATTGTATGAGGGAAAAAAATATCTTACGATCTGTATGAGTAATTTAATTAACCAATTACAATCCTAGCTAAGGCAAGGCAAATCTTGTCTAAACCACGCACTTACTATTTGACATTCATTTATCTCTATTCATACAGAGATATACAACTGGAATTTGTTGCTTTCAACCTTTCCCCCTCTATATTTCAATAAAAATTATTATCATAAGAAGCAATTTTTTATAAGTCTTCATGTGACAAAATCTTTTAAGTCCATCAGGGAACTCACAGTTTGACGCAACAGAGATAATTATGCTGACAAACAGACAAATAAGATTACTTGGACAGATGTACTTGAAGTAAAAAAAAAGACAAAAAGCACATGCATAACAGAATAAAGCTTTTCAGAATACAAAAATAATTATGCATATAAGTATAACCCAGATCATTCTGTGATTCTGTGAAACAATTAAATTCAGAAAATAATGCAAGAAAGGGGTTTTTTTAGTAATTATTAGCATTTTGTGGAATAACAGAAAAGATGAAGAAGAGACTGTTGCAGAACAGGAGTTGTCCTGAAAATCTGAAATACTGGTAAGAACTAAGTATTACATAGACTGCCCTATAAATTACTTCAAGTATGTCTTTGGTACTGGAGCTACCAGAAGTAGACAAATAATAAGTGGACAATAGCCAAGTGAAAAAGAAGATATTTGGTAACTACTGTAGTAGTGAGATACTGAGATTTTTACATTACAAGCAGGTCTCCAAACGAGTCGGGTACTTTGACCTTGGAAATGTGATGGCTTTTAAAAATGGCAAGTTTCATATCAAGCACCTGGTTTTCAGCTACATATTCAATCCAGGTGACTCACAATACAGACTCTGTGTAGTAGCTACAATGGACTTGTTATATTGGTTTGTCAGTACTATAGAACAGGTGAGAAAATCAGAAACTGTTCTCTTGGTAGTGTAGTCAGCATGATAATTCAGGGAACTTACACAGGATACTACATCTCTCTCATACAAGGGGTTCACGCTGGATTCAGATGACCATGGCAACTACAGGAAACTGGATAACAAAGCAGTAGGTCATACCCACATACCTAGGACAACTTCTAGTCACAATGGTCTTTGTACAAAAAACACCCAAAGCTGAGGCTCCTATTGCCATTTGAATTTGATTTAAAGCTGCTGAAGAATGCAAATCCTTACACTACTGGCACTGCAACCTTGGCACTGCTGGAAGTGATCAAGTGTTTTCACTATGCAATGCACACTAAGCAGAGGTTCTGAAATGCTGCGTCCTCATCACAGGGCTTTAGGAAGTCCACTGAAATAAATATTCTTTATTTGCAATAAAATATTTGAAAAAAGCGGATTAACAGTTGTACGGACACCTTGGAATTGATTGCCCACACACAAGATTCATGCAAAGATACAGAACAGTTAAAAAGGACAGCAGGCCATTTCATTAAGTGGTTTCTGAATGCTATGTTCCAGACAACGAGTGTGATTGGTATAAAATATCAGTGAACCAGACATAAGCAATGAATATTTGCCTGTGGTCCCTTTGAATAATCTGAGATAATAATATTTTATACTCTCAGAATCATTTACAAGAGGATGCAAATGATCACAACATATAATATTCTCCAGAATTCTTTCTCAGTTCAAAAATTTTCCATACGATCCTATATGAAAAAGCACTTAAAGAAGAAACAATCTATGTTCGGATTAAACTAAGTACACCACACAACTAATTTACCATCTTTACAGCATGGCCTCAATTCAGCAGAAATATGGATCTTGAAACTCTTGAAAATAAACAGCACTTTCAACCCTGATACATAAAGACAATGACACAAAATACAATTTTTCAACAGAAAAGTGAAATTTCTTCGGGTATTTCATTAGATGAACAGGCAATTCTAAATACTTTTATCACAAACTGATTACACAAGCATTGTTAAAAGCCAATATCTAGTTTTCCAATGTTAGTCTATTCTGAAATGAATCTTCGCAATTCCTGAACGATTTCTCAATTTCTTCAGCTAATGTTCCTACTACAGTTACTATCAAGAAAAAGACCAGAAGGTCAGCAATATTAACATATTCAAGACTCTAAGGCCAACTATTATAATACTTTATCTTAATAGGAAAGCCACATTAAGTTGTCACTAATATTCAGGGGCAATACTCCGCAGTAGGGGCAGTTGGTAGGTGCTCTAGGCAAAGTAAATAACATTCTGATGCTATTTCAGATGATTGTTTCTTTCTCCACTGCTTTGTTTTCTTTTGAGCAACAGCTACACATGTTGTAAAAATAAGATTTCTTACTGCTTTATCCTGCACTGATGCATGATTCAGAATTCTACCTGATGGAGTAGAACTGCAGCAAGGGTTATACCCTATGCAAACATTATTTAATTGCAGAAAACAGTAATCTATTCATCAATGTCAACCAATCAATGTTGTTTGACATCATGCGATGTCAAAGGATGCAGTTGTTTTGTTTATCAGAATAACTGATTTCATTGCTCTACTTAACATCAAAATAGGATATTTTTTTTGTTTTTTCCAGTGCCTTTGGAGATTATAATATGATACTGATGGACTTTCCAAAGAAGTTCTCTAAGTTTTCATCCATAGGAGTCAAGAACCTTCAGAAATTCACAGAATTGAGTACTTTTATTCTTGCTTCATTAAAATAGTATCATATGTTTAGAAACACAACAAACCCAAAGGAGGAAGCA
>VXBZ01010153.1:64518-77258 GCA_013399135.1 Heliornis fulica
TAATTATTATATAATTAAACTATTAGATTTTAATCTGATACTAATACCGAATTTGAACTCTGAAAGTATACTGAAATGTAGCTACCCTAAACAATGTAAAACCCAGCTGTAACTGATATATTTTACTTGTGTATAAGCATAAGCATTGCTTAAATATTTCTCCCCAAAACAGTAAGAACTATTCTGTTTGGTATCAGCACTTATTTTTCTTTTACAGTCACATTAACACTCTCTTTGCCAACACTGGTAATGTTAGAATAGCAAAACCATTGCTTGCATAAATGACATACCACTTCATCTTCAAATCCTCCAGCTAACACAAGTGAATAAGCTCCATCATTACTGCGTCCATGGATTCCACCCACATGTGGTCTGTGAACTCCCGCTTCACTCACCTGGGAAGAGAAAGAAGCCAGTTTCTAGCATTTTAATTTTTTTCAAACAACCAGCCACCTACAATCACTTTTAACTATCAACTTTCTGCTTAAAATATTGTACAAGTGTGTCTGTGCAAAGATAGTGTAAGACCGCCATTAGAGGTGAGAATTCAACTGTTAAGGAAGAAAAGCCAAAAACTGGAAGGACAATACAGGACACTGGAAGATGTAAAGGTACACTTCCGTCTAGGGGAAACATCTCCACGTTTCTTTCCATAAGCAGTATTAAGAGTGTACTCACTGCTATACTCCACTTGCACAGTCATTTAGAACAATCCAAAGCAGATGGAGACCTGCCAGTTTGGTAGCATTTTACAATTTTAACTAAGGAAGACCACAGTGACCTGTGTAAAGATCATTATGTCAGGTACTATTAACATAACACACTGTAAATGTGACCAATGCAGAGGAGTATTATCACAATGCCTGAAAGAAATACAAGAAGCCACTGCAACAACATATGGATCATAAGCTAGTTCTCCAAGCAGGATAACTCTCTGAAACGACCCGAGAGCTGCAGCTGCACCAGAAACTGTCAACATCATTAAAGTCGGCTGGAACATCTTTCCCATAAAAATGTATTTAATAATTTTGTTCAAACTACCAAATTATATTTAAAAAACCCAAAATCTTTACAAATAAAAAAGAAACTACATTTTAAATTAAGTATTTTTTCAGTACATGAGGCAAAAAAATACAATGAATGGAGGTTCCCAGCAGAAAACCAATTAGGATCCTACCTTCAGATCTTCCTTCAGACCTTGACTTTGCCCATTTTTCTCATTTTGCCTCACCCACACCTGAACTCCTTTTCCCAATCTGAACTCCTCTTCCATGAAAGTTTACGTTCTTCTCTTCTTACAGTCTTATGCTTTCATAATACAATACATCAGATCAAAGTTCCAGCTGACCAAAAATGTTGTCTCTAACAATAGACAATAGCTGTGCACAGTATGAAAATTATGCAAGGACACAATACTCCCTTGCACAAAGTCTCAGCATCCATCCAGCTGTCTGTGACTGAGACTTCCGAAAATAATTAAAAACTGTGGACCCATAATACCAAGAGAGAATAAGAGCTCACAGTTGTACTGTTTATCATATGAACTGAACTAGTACTACTTTCGTTCACTGTGAAGTGGGAGGCTAACCCTTTTTTTTTATGACCCCTTTTTACATTACCAAAGTATGTATATTGGTCCCTAGTTCCTTTTTTTGATACTGTGCATAATTTTGTAGATATCTACACTATAACACATTTTCAACATTCTTCCAGAATAAAGTCTTTCCAGATCAATGAAAACTACTCCATTTCTTCAATGGTTCATGATGGTAAATTTTATTTTCCTCACCCTTCCTTCCCTAATAATTTTAACACTTGATTTATTTTTTCATCACTCTTAGGTAATAAGATGACCTAGTTCTAAATTAGCTATTGAAGATCTCTTTCTTAAATAAGTAGCTGAAAGCCCATTACAACTTACGTAGTTAGAACTGTTCCCCACTCCACATTTAATACCACTTAGCACTCTCCCCTAACTAAATCAGTTATCTGCCATTTTTTCCAGACTTATCAAAAGGGCCCACTATTGCACTCATCTTTCCTTCTGTACCAAACATCCTTTCATTCTTTCCAGATTCCTTCTTTCACTTTCAGATTTTATCAATTAAATTTAGGTTTCTGGTAGGTGTTTCACCCCAAAGATGAACTCTGGTAAGTAATTCATGCCAAAGACGCTCTTCAGATGCTCTCTCCAGAAGCAATACTTAGTCAATTTCCTTCTAGGGAAAAGAGAGTTTGTGTCATAAAAAAACTACGCAAATCAGAAATAATGAAACTACAGTCTCTAAATTCTCACAGATTTGCTGAGACAAACTCATTTCTCATAAAAAGGACTAGTCATATGAGAAACAAAGATGTAAATTAACTTTCTATGTAGAAAACATTTCAATCTTCAAAAAACAAAGATTAAGTATTTAAATTGTACCCAAAATTTAATAATTACATAGAAAGGGTTATTTTCTTTTGATGTCTAGCTCACACACAAACATAAATTGGTATATTCTCCTTAATTTTCAGACAAAAGCAGCACTCTATGCCTTGTTCCTTCCAGCACTGGAAATATCTGACAACTTTCAGCTTTGTGTTACCAAAGGAATTCTTAACAAAACGATGAACTAATAACTTCAATTATTGTCAAAGCAGTGAAAATAAAACTTGATTTTGAGATTTCAAGTTTGAATAAGTGATTTCAGAAACTGCTCTGACTGATGAGAATTCACTTAACCTGAAAGCCAACAAAAAGAGTAATAGTATTTACGTAACACAGCATGGTGAAAAAAGAGGAAGAATGGTCACAAGGCTATGATCTCATCGTAACTACAGAGACATGGTGGGATAGCTCACATGACTGGAATGCTGTCATAGATGGCTCCATAGGAAACACAGGCTGGCTAGCAAGGCAAAGTGGTAGAGTTGCTGTTTATGTGAGAGAGCATCTGGTGTGTATTGAGAGGGCTGTTAAGGACAGCAAGTAGGGCTTTTTCAAATACATCAGTAGCAAAGGAAAGGCTAGGGAAAGTGTGGGTCTGTTACTGAATGTGATGGGTGTCCAGGTGACAGAAGACACAGACAGGTTAGAGTTACCGAATGACTTTCCTTCAGCCTTTACTGCTAAGGCCAGCCCTCTGGATACCCAGACTCCGGTAGGAGTGAGAAGATGTAGAAGGTAAAGGTAAGCTCTTCCTTTGGTTGAAGAGGATCAGATTATAGAATATTTAGGCAAGCTTAACATCCACAAATCCATGGGGCCTGATCGGATGCACCCAGAAGAGCTCAGGGAGATGGCAGATATAATTGCTAAGCCACTCAATCATCTTCGAAAGGACACAGAGAACAGGAGAGGTGCCTGAGGACTGGAGGAAAGCCACCATCATTCCATTTTTGCAGCAGGGACAAAAAGGAGGATCTAGGAAACTAAAAGCCAGTCAGCCACAACTACATCTCCATCTCTGGAGAGGTGACAGAACAGCTCATTCTGGGGGTCATCTCTAAGCATGTGGAGGAAAAGCAGGTTACCAGGCATGGTCTACATAGATACCCTAAAAGGCAATCATAATTGACCAATCTAAGAGACTCCTGTGATAGCATGATTGGCTGGGTGATTCTCATAACATCCTGGTAAGCAAGATGGAAAGTGTGGGTTGGATGAGTAGACAGTGGGGTGGGCTGAGAACTGGATGAATGACAGAGCCCAGAGGATTCTGATAAGTGGCGCAGAGTCTAGATGGGGGCTTGTGGCTAGTCGTGTGCCCAAAGTCAGTTCTTGGTCCAGTCTCATTCAACATATTCATCAATGACCTGGACAAAGGGACAGAGAGTACCCTTAGCTAATTTGGTGATGAAACAAAACTGGCAAGAGGCGTCAATATATNCAGGTTACCAGGCATGGTCTACATAGATACCCTAAAAGGCAATCATAATTGACCAATCTAAGAGACTCCTGTGATAGCATGATTGGCTGGGTGATTCTCATAACATCCTGGTAAGCAAGATGGAAAGTGTGGGTTGGATGAGTAGACAGTGGGGTGGGCTGAGAACTGGATGAATGACAGAGCCCAGAGGATTCTGATAAGTGGCGCAGAGTCTAGATGGGGGCTTGTGGCTAGTCGTGTGCCCAAAGTCAGTTCTTGGTCCAGTCTCATTCAACATATTCATCAATGACCTGGACAAAGGGACAGAGAGTACCCTTAGCTAATTTGGTGATGAAACAAAACTGGCAAGAGGCGTCAATATATCAGAAAGAATGATGCTGCCCATCAATGAGACCTGGACAGACTAGAGAACTGGGTGGAGAGGAACCACACCAAACTCAGTAAGGCCAAGTTTTGGGTCCTTCACCTAGGGAGGAATAAATCTAAGCACCAGTAGAGATTAGCAGTTGACCGGCTGGAAGCAGATCTGTGGAGAATGACCTGGGCGCATTAAGAACAGGACAGCCAGAAGGTTAGCCAGGTCTCTACTCTGCCCTTCTGAGGCCACATCTGGAGTATTGTGTCCAGTTCTGGGCTCCCCAGAGAGAGCTGGGTCTGTTTAGTCTGGANAGTACCCTTAGCTAATTTGGTGATGAAACAAAACTGGCAAGAGGCGTCAATATATCAGAAAGAATGATGCTGCCCATCAATGAGACCTGGACAGACTAGAGAACTGGGTGGAGAGGAACCACACCAAACTCAGTAAGGCCAAGTTTTGGGTCCTTCACCTAGGGAGGAATAAATCTAAGCACCAGTAGAGATTAGCAGTTGACCGGCTGGAAGCAGATCTGTGGAGAATGACCTGGGCGCATTAAGAACAGGACAGCCAGAAGGTTAGCCAGGTCTCTACTCTGCCCTTCTGAGGCCACATCTGGAGTATTGTGTCCAGTTCTGGGCTCCCCAGAGAGAGCTGGGTCTGTTTAGTCTGGAGCAGAGAAGATGCTTCTAAATGTCTAAAGGGTGGGTGCCAGGAGGAATGTCAAGACTCTTCTCAGAGGTGCTCAGTGACAGGACAAGGGGCAACTGACACAAAAGTGGAACACAGCAAGTTCCACCTCAGTACGAGGAAAAACTTTACTTTGAGGGTGACATAGGCTGCTCTGAGAGGTTGTGGAGTCTACTTCTCTGGAGATATCCAAAACCCACCTGGATGCAATCCTGTGCAACCAGCTCTAGGGAATCCTGCTTTAACAGGGAGGCTGGACTAGGTGATCTCTAGGGTTCCNGAGTATTGTGTCCAGTTCTGGGCTCCCCAGAGAGAGCTGGGTCTGTTTAGTCTGGAGCAGAGAAGATGCTTCTAAATGTCTAAAGGGTGGGTGCCAGGAGGAATGTCAAGACTCTTCTCAGAGGTGCTCAGTGACAGGACAAGGGGCAACTGACACAAAAGTGGAACACAGCAAGTTCCACCTCAGTACGAGGAAAAACTTTACTTTGAGGGTGACATAGGCTGCTCTGAGAGGTTGTGGAGTCTACTTCTCTGGAGATATCCAAAACCCACCTGGATGCAATCCTGTGCAACCAGCTCTAGGGAATCCTGCTTTAACAGGGAGGCTGGACTAGGTGATCTCTAGGGTTCCTTTCCAACCCCTGTTCTATGATTCAGTGAGTTGTTTATTTTTTTTCTTCAAAAAATATTCTTCAAACACAGAACAGGTCAATAAAATATTGCAAATAATAAAAATTGAATTTTCCTTGCAAGCAAGTCATCTTGTATGAAATGATATGATGAAGAGCATAATACTATTTTATAAATGTAATTTACTTCATCTGAGTCTTGTATTGGTGTTGACAATGGACTTCATGGTGAGAAACATTAAAAAAATTAGTTTAGGTTTCAGAACTAGTAAGGAAAAGCTTTTTCACTGTGAGGGTGACAGATCACTGGAACAGGCTGCCCAGAGAGGTTGTGGAGTCTCCTTCTCTGGGGACATTCCAGACCAATCTGGACATGTTCCTGTGTGATTTAATCTAGGTGATCCTGCTCAGGCAGGAGGGTTAGACTAGATGATCTTTCGAGGTCTCTTCCAGCTCCCAACATTCTGTGATTCAGTTTCAACTGCTTTGCTGTGATTTCTATAAAGGAAAGAAACTGAAAATTGTTGCTAAGGGGAAAATATCTGCTGTTAACCATATCAGTCAGATACATAATTCTTCACACAGTACTGGAAGACACCACCATCAGAGGAAAATTGCCTGCTAAGTGTTCTCTGCTACCAACTGAATAATAAAACATCTGTTTCTTACTCATAAGAAAGGAGGTGATAAAAAGTTCAGAAAACAAATCAGAATAGGCTTTTGATTCTTGGCTAGCCCTTTCTCAAGTGGTTAAAAAATGTATTCTTCAAAATATGATGGACAACATTCAATTAGAATCCTTTACACATGTAAGAGACGAAGGACTAGCTGATTTTGTAAATAAAGAAGCATGTATTTCCCCAACTACAAAGAACAATTAAAAAATCAAAGATAAACAATTATCAGTGCTAACAATATAGGGCTGGAGGAAAAGGAAGTAAGTTTACAGCTTGCTGGACACTTCAAATCCACAAAAACCCAGCACTGGCACAAAATGAAGCTCTTTCATCGTCCCTGCTTTGTTTTTTCCTACCCCTCTGAGTATTGGCACTGTGCTTATACAAACTAAATATGTAATTGGCTGGGAAATTTAGGTCCCCTCCTACCCCAGATGGGATTACTTTTCTGTTATTTTTCCAATCTAGTTCACCATAACATCCTAAGAAATACCTGCAACAGAAAATGAAACAGTGCATGAAATAGCAAAGCCTGAATGGGCAGCTAATTTCAGTAGCTGTACAGGCTTATACTGGTTTAAGCTTTTCATCAACCTAAAAGTCTAACTCGACATCCATTACCAAGATCAAAAAATCCAATAGGGAGTCAATTTACAGTGATGTCATCTACTGTTTTCAAAATCTACAGTATACATCTCCTAAGTAGGATAATCAGCTCATGTGAAGTTCACTTCAGAAAACACCTGACATTATTTACTATGTATCCCACTCAGAGTTTAACACATGAAATTCGTTTATGCAAATGACAGCAGATTTCTTATTTCATTGTATTGATAAATCAGTATGCTTCAACTTTAAATACTATCAGCGTCATTTCCAATATCAGAATCATCATGTGTTTGCTTTATTTAGTCCTGGTGAAAATGGTAATTGTCAGTGAAATTTATTTTGGTGGCCCACCCATTCATTATTATTCTTACTTAATTTAACTACGGCTAACACTGAAAAAACATACCTGAACTCTGAATTTCCAGGTTGTCCCAACAGGAACACCAGGTATAGGTCCATAATGATTTGAAGGAACAATAGTGCATTCTTTAGTGCGACCAACACAGGCCATGCCCTAAAAGTACATCAGATAAAGTGAATTAGTATTATTATATTGAAGAATAATTACAAATTCAATGCATATATCAAGAAATCTGAGCATTATAACAAACATTCTTTAAAATATGTTAAAAATTGTTAAAATTAATGTTAATTATGTAACCTGTGTTTATGGGTTGGGGAAGGGTTTGGGAGTTGGATTTGGTTTTGGTTTTACATCTAGTCATCTTAATAATTCTTCCATTGCTGTGAGTAGAAAGTGGGCAGGATTAAACATTGTCTTATTGTCTGTGCAACCCAGTACTGAATTCTGTGTAGTGCATATATAAGCAGAATTATACACATAGCACATACATGAACAGTCAGAGTAACAGCTATTTCTAAAATATACTCTACCTTGCCCCAGTCTCTCTGGCTTTCAGTACTGGCAGATGGCATCTTTGCTTTCTTCTTACTCTGTTTGAGCTTTTCTCCAGCCTTTACAACTTCATTAGAATCATTTTTGCAGGAAGGACAATACCTAAAAAAAGGTTTTAGTAAATTCTCAATCACTTCAAAGTAATGGCAATACACTTCTTGTAACCAAAATAGTGTCTACTTATCTTGACTGAATATTTCAAGCTAGTAAACATATACCAGTCTTAAACAGCTGAAGCCTTTGGCTTAAAAGAATAAACCCCACATGAACAAATACTTTCAACTTTCAAAACGGAGCATTTCAGTAACTTTGAAGGTAGAGTGCTAGAGGCAAAACATTTAGCTACTCTTTCTTACACAGTGCATGAGATGTCCCCACTTCTGTATTCTCTCTTCATTTTGTTCTGTTTCATACTAGGTTATGTAAAGAAGGAGATAGCTGAGATCAGAGTGTGCTGCTAACAAGTACTCATGATTTGTTCCTATGTCCTTCCCACTCTACCCTTATTGTTTCTGCTAGTGCAATAAATTTCACTGCAGACTTCTGAATGTCAAAAAGAGCCAAGTTATCACATAATGTATACACACACACACAAACACTCCACCACACTGAATATACTTGGAATATAGTGTTGAGACTAATTCCAGCTAACACAAAGCCACCCCAGTAGTAAAGTAGGAGATAGTAGTAAGCAGTGACTACAGCAGAGAGAGAAAGGGAGTACACTGGTATACTTTGTGTTGCTTCTAATAACATTTTCATCCCATTCCAGGAATGTCAATGAAAAGGCCGTTTCCCATGTTTCTGGATTCCATGGGCCACATTTGGCCCATACACCACTAGTATAGGAAGCCTGTTATACAATGCCATTGATAGTCTACTTTAGATAACTACCACTATTACTACTACTATTTTGGATTTATTAATTAACTTTTGTACGTGGTTATGAATAGAAGAACTAATGATTAATGTCCACAGCAACAGATTCCACTTTACTGATACAGGTTTTGAACGATTAAGTTGAAGAAACTATGTAAATAAAGAAAAATGCAAGATGCTGAAATTACCTAATACTTAGAATTTGAATGATATTATAGTTGTTTAAAAAATGAGTATGCAATGACCAATTAAAAGAAGGAATATGACATAATGCAAATTCACAAAGGGAAGTAACTATAGCATTCCCCACTTCTACATGGGTAACCATATCACTTAAACATTTTTAAACCGAATAAGGATTATTAAATACTGTTTCACACATACAGTGGCTTAATCTCTGCGAGACAAACTTACCCTTTCACAAACTGCAGACTCAGCCATTGCAGAGAGTTAGTCAAATTTTACATTATAAAAATACTACCTAGAAATTTTTCCACTTCTATACCAAAACAAAATCTCTTAAGAAGGTAAGGATCATTCAGCCATGACTCTTTGCTATTATGCAAGAAGGGAGAACACAATCACCTTCTGGTGGGAGACAATGCTTTGCCCACTGCAACTGCACTCTATCTACACATGACTTCATATCAAGACTGCACCAGGGGTGGCATCACCAAGTATCCCAAAATGAACTCTCACAAGCCAGCTACATAACAGTACCAATCCCACTCAGTGATTTCATACAGAAATGCAGCTGTCTACTAATATATAAAAAAAAAAAAAAAAAATTTTGTTACATAGCAAAGAAGAAGCTTGACAGCCATTTCTCAAGACATTTTAATTATATTACTTAAATGTGTACTATTTGTGGAAATTCATTAATTTTTGGCCAGAAATAAGTGGAAGGATCTGAAGGGGCACTAAGAGACAAGCTGAGGAAATCTAAAGACTACATTTTCATTTAATTTAATTCTTATTTGGCTGTCTACAGAGCACAGAAACTTCTGTATGGAAGCAAACAGCCCTGAGGACCTACGCAGTGCAGCTATGATACTAAAAGAGGGTAGGGAGATCAGAGCAGTAATGGCTACACTTTGCAAAAATTTCTACTCTTCAAAATTTTCCTGTAGCTCTCTCAACCAGAAGTAGTGTAACTCATTAGAATGTTTCTTAAGAAGTTTTTGAAAAATAAGGGTTGCCAGTGAAGACTAAAACAATTACTGAAATATCATCTGAAGCAACCAGCAGGCCAAGATAATCTCATCACACTAGCTAAACCAAAGAGACACTGATGGCTGGTGAGACTTCAGTACCAGCATCTTGGCATGCCTATCAAACCTGTGTATTCAACGGTGTAGCAGAAATTAGAGAGATTATTTTCAGGGTCGAATAAAGAACTTGAGGGTTTTATGGGAAGGGGTCACTGACTTGAAGTATATACATTTACTTTAGCAAAAATTTTCCTGGGACTAGTACTGAAAAATAGATGGACAGCTGCTGGAGCACTAGATTAGAGCAGGTTCTGAAAGTAAAGGGCTACTGAAGAAAGAATGGACCAAATGTTTGTGTACTTCTGGAAAGATGGTCTCACTAATACTCTGAATGAAGGGCAGTCAAAAAGAACTCAGCTGCTATATACAAAGGTCAGGTGTAATCAGGTAAGAACAGTGCTTATGGACTGCAGTGAGTAATAAACCACTTACAAACTGAAAATGGTTTCCAACACATGACATCAACTCACTTATGATGACAAGTAGTAAGAAGCAAGAAAATGTCAACACACAGAAGATCAGTCTGCCTTGACAGCAGAAAACTTGGGGATCATTAACACTGTAATAACCACAGCTGAATAAATGCTGTAATCATTCTGCATATGCAGCAAGTGGAAGGCACACAGACAGTATTCAAGTGCTATTTTTAGTTCCAATGACCATACACAATTCCAGTAGGTACTGAAAATATTTTTAAGCAGTATTTCAAGCCAGCAGTTCCTCCAAAAGCAGTGTATAAAGCTCTTCCCAGTGCACAAGTTTCATAAGAAAAGATCAGCTTCCAACACCACTATCCATGTGGCCAAATGTACACAATGATGTATACCTATCACAGTTCATGGTCTCAATCACTAAATCACACATTGGCATAAATACGGGAGTTCAGAAAAAATGCAATGCCCCAGAAAACCTGCAGACCACCAGGCACTGATCAACAAACAAACTTACTATGGCATCCTCTATGATACACAGCTCACTGAGTTATTTGTTTCCAGAGAATGCTAAAACTTCCAAAGTACTTACACAGATGTTACATAAGATATAATCACAAGGTCCAAAAAGATTCCATAAAATATAACCATAGACATATTAGACATTTATTAATGTCTATGTAATGGAAAGGAATAAAGTTCTTTTTATTATTCATTGATAAAGGATTAGCATTTCATGTAAGTTAGGCAGGTGATAAATAAAAAAACTGTAAATTGAAGATAGCTAATAAAGACAAAAATGCTATAGAGCCCAAGATACATTAATGGGCTGCTAATGGTCTATGCAGTTTCACTTCAAAGGACTATTATCTTGATTTAAAAATGCCAGTTAGCCTGGTTTTCCTGCTGGCGGAACCAGGGACAGCAGAAATGAAGAAGAATAGCAAGGTGTTGGTTCTTCCACAGCAGGAGAAATAAATAGAGGCAAAAAGAAGACATAGGAGCAGCAACACGGACAGTGGATGAAGTGAAAGAACAGAATGAGTGAAAGAGAATTGCTCAAGCAGTGAAGCTTAAACACAATTAAAAGGTTGCAGAACAGCCACTGTTGATAAACACAACCAGATCAGATAATCTTGAAGACCATCACAAATAAAATGAACATATACCAGTTTTGAAACTATAATGGTCATTAAAGGTTACTATCCTTTGTGAATGATTTAAAAGGATTACCTTGACAGAAAACATAATGTTTATATTAAGTAGATGGATGAAAACCAGCAGAATTAAAAAAAAATTCTTCAGTACTGTCTCTCACAAGGTGCAAATAACAAAAAGGTACCATGTACAGAATGGCAATGTAGACAAGTAAATCATCCTTGTATATTTACCAATCCTCATCTTCTGGTATCTTGCTTAAGGGAGGGTTCAGACAGTATATATGATAAGCCATATTACCTTTATCACAAAGGAGTTGCATGTGAGCATCCTGTTTTCCACCACACAAATAACACGAACAAAAACGGCACTCCTTATCTGGATCAGCCCTACAGTGCTTGCATTCAGGGCCACTTTTTCCTGTCAAAAACAAAGAAAATGTCAAATGCCATGTATCTCAGAAAAATGCATTACTGCACCTACAGGAAAAAATATGTCTGCACATGAACACTGCCCTCTTGAAAGTGCTTTTTTCTTACAATGAGGTATTTGACTATCTTGGCTAATGGGATGTCTTCTGCTATATAAACAAGCAGTAAAGAAAATGATTAATCAGAAGCTTCTCTTATTTTCTGTCGTCACATTCCCAACATTCCACCTGCACGCTCCCCCTGCAGATGGAGTGTTACACAGCCTCCAGCTAGAGTGCTCTCAAATATAACCGTAAAGAAATTCCCATTAGGAAACTGGTAACCGTCAAATGAAGATGAAACTACAATTTGGAACAATTTTCCTTAAATTAAACTCAAAGTTCCACAGAATAATTAGTAGTCTGAGGCCAGAGACAACCCAAATCACCAGCTGTTTCTGTTACACACAAACACTGATCTTCATTTCAGCTCACTTGGAAATTTAGTCCCACAAATCCCACCAAGAAACAAAACCATTATCATGGGTTTCTCAATAAGGGAAAAACAGCTTTCTTAAAAGAGAAAAACTTAGTAGCCTGAACTAGATGTGAAAGAGGAGAGTGAAGAAACACTGAAAACTTGTAGAAGAATTAACACTTAGAGGATAAATGTTGGAAAGAAGAAGGTTCACAGAAATGAGACAATGCTACAGAAGACAACCTGATCACAACCCAAAGAATTAGAAGAAGAAAAAAAATTCATTCATAGGTTACATGAAAAAGTCCTCTAGAAATGCCATGGAACTGAATTTGAGCTTGAATCAACCTAATACAATAATTGAGT
>VXBZ01010153.1:77302-88101 GCA_013399135.1 Heliornis fulica
TGTAATATTTTATCTCAAAGATGTAATTGGCTTTGAAACAGAAGACAAAGAAAACTAAAAAGACTATTTGAGAATATAGAGCCAGAATTATGAAGATGGAGAATCTAAACACCCGAGATAATTTTTCTTAAAGTTTAGAATGGGCCAGAAAATGTTCTTTTGAGTACCATTCTGGAATAAAAAAATAAACACAGATTATAGAAACTGAAAAAGATGGAACACCAGCACTTGGGATAAATTTTCTTTTAAGTACATACACAGGCTATCTGAGGAACTTCTGAACTTCTTGACAATGTCTACCCAAAAGTCTTCAGTCATATGAAAAATAACTCTTTCTCTGGGACAAAACCTTACTGAGTATGTCCACAATGTCACAAACAAGTTCATTAAGGAATTCGGAGAGCAAGCCCAGTACAAAAATGAAAACAACTCTCTCCAGACTTCAAATTCTTCCACAGGTGATAAGCAGACAGAATATTACACACACACACACACACACACACACACACACACACACACAAAATGAGGAGGGGATGGGGTGGGGAAGAAGCATCAAGTTCCCATGAAAGACTTAACCCACAAAAAGCACAGAATTATTTTCATACTAAAGGACTGCTGCCTTTTGATATATTTTAGGGGAAGCCTACGATTTTTCGGACCCCAAGAATTACCTCAGGTTTCTCTGATTAGCACGACAGAACAATATTCAAGGGCAAGCTTCCATTGCTTCTCAGCTTTACCTTTCACTTTTCTTCACTATGAGTCATATTGTGAGTTGCTGCATTTAGAAACTGCATAGATTATCAGTCCTTTGTATGGATAACACAAGTATTTCTTTTATGATGTGATTCTTCAATAGAAAGATAAGGTTGATCCGTGATGTATCCAGAGGAGTTCTGGATACTTAGATGCTTTTCCTAAGTGTAGTGACAGGAAACCGCAGGCACTTCCTGCTGAGTAAAAATTTGCCCTCCCAACTGAACAGACTTGATAGAAAATTTGTTCTGCAAGTATCAGTGTGAAATCTCTGTAGACACAAACTCCAAACTCAAAGTATTAAAAAGCAAAGTGTTGTGCTGAATCTGCCATCTTTCTGGAGGACCTTGAAGAATACTTTTATCTTCAGAGGTGGAACAAATAGACTTAGAGAGGGAAGGTAATTGAGTTTTGAGTAGGTTTTGAGTAAAAAAGAAGAGCCAAGGGCCATTCATATATTAAGAACCAACAGTGAGACACCTGTAAAATGCCTCGAAGAAATTAAAGCTTTTTACTTCAAAAAGGTGACACAGTTCAAAGCTCAACTGAAGTGCCTCTACACCAATGCAAATAGCGTGGGTAACAAGCAGGAGGACCTGGAAGTTACTGTAGAGCTGGAAAGCTGTGATCTAATCATGATCACTGAAACACTGTGGAAAAAATTTCATGACTGGAGAGCTGCAATTGATGGCCATGAACTGCTCAGGTGGGACAGGCAGGCAAGGAGGGGTGCACAATTTGCCCTCCATGGACTGACAGCACAAAGCTGCCTTTGACATACAGCAATGAGCTCGCATATGGGTGAACCTCAGTGGCCAAGACAACAAAGGAGACCCTAGTGACAGAGTTTATTACCAGCTACCCAGGCTAGGTGGGTGCTGATGAAGCATTCTGGCTACAAATGCTGGAAGCACCATACTTGGAGGCTCTAATCCAGCTGAGGGAATTCAGCCACCTGACATCTGCTGGAAACGCAGCACAGCAAGCTGTTGGCAGTCCAGGAGACTCTTGAAGACCACCAAGGAAAATTTCTTAATCCAGGTGATAGACAGCCCAACCAGAGCAGAAGCACTACTGGACCTGTGGCTTACCAATATAAACTAACTGGAGAGGTCGAGATCAGTGGCAGCCTGGGCTGAAGTCATAAGGCCCTCATAGAATTCACAATCTCAAGGGAAATGGGCCAAACAAGGATTAAAATCAGGACCCTGAATTTTAGGACACTGAACTTTTAGTTCCTTAAGGAGTCAGTGGATGGGAGCCCCTGGGAAACCACTCTCAGGAATAAAGGAGCAGAACAGAGATGGATGCTCTTCAAGGACATTTTTCTTAAGAGCGCAAGAGCTCTCAACTCCTATGTTAAGCAGCAGGCAAGGAGTGCAAGACACCGGGACGGCTGAGAAGCACCTTCTGCTGAAACCAAAGCATGAGAAGGGAATGTACAGGCAGTGGCACCAAGCACATGTATCCTGGGAACAATACCCAGATGTGGAAGGATGGAATCCGGAAAGCTAGGCCACAGCTGGACAGTGAGGATGGCTTCTACAGGTATGGTGATCAGAAAAGGAAGATTAAAGAAAACAAACTCGCTCCCCCCATCCCCTCTCTCTGCCCCCATAAAAGAGACAGGAGCACTAGTGAACACCAACACGGAGGAGGCTGAGCTATGCAGCAATNAAGTCGTGGCAGTGTCAGGGAAATGCCCAGTGACTGGAGAGAAGGGAATACTGCACCCTCTTAGGATAAAAAGGGTAGAAAGAGGACCCTGGGAGTTACTGCCCAGTCAGCCTCACCTCAGTACCTAGTGAGATCAGACAACAGAGACTCATGGAAGCTATGTGGAAACATGGAAGACAGGGGCATGACTAGAGATAGCCAGTGTAGCTTCAGCAGGTGCAAACTGTGCCTGACTGATCAAGTGGCCTTCACTAACAGTGGACTGACTGCACCAGTAGACCAGGGAAAGAACTATGGCTGTCACTTGCCTTGAATTTCATAAGGCCTCTGATATGGCCCCCACAACCTTCCTGATGCTAAATTGGAGAGAGATGGGTGTGATGGATAAGGACTTGGTTGGATGGCATCATCCAAAGAATGAATAGTCTGCATTAGGTGGCTCAATAACAAAGTGGAAACCAGTAACAAGCAGTTCAAGAGTCCATACTGAGACCAATACTATATAATACCTTCATAAATTACCTATTGACTGCGCCAAAAGCAAGTGTGCAGATGCCGAAGCTAAGCAGTGCAGTTGATACACCAGTGGATATTACTCAGAGGAAACTTGACAGGTTTTAGAAGTGGACCAACATGAACCTCATGAAGTTTGGTAAGGAAAAATTCAAGGTCCTGTGCAGGGCAATCCCTGATATCAATATAGGCAAGTGATGAATGGATTGAGAATAGGCCTGTGGAAACAGATTTGGAGCCTGTGGAAACAGATTTGGAGTAGCAGTGGACAAAAAACTGGGTATGAGCCACCTGCTCAGAAAGCAAATCATACCCTGGGTTGAGAGAAGTGTGACCAGCAGGTCAACTAAGGTGACTCTCCCCCTCTACTCTGCCCCCTTGAGACACCACCTGGAGTACTACGTTCAGCTCTGGGATCCCCAGTAGGAGAAATACATGGACCTGTTAGAGCAGGTCCAGAGGAAGGTCACAAAAATTATAAGAGGGCTGGAGCACCTCTCCTATGAACACAGGCTGAGAGACTTGGAATTGTTCAGCCTAGAGAAGAGAATGCTCCAGAAGGACGTTATTGCAGCCTTTAAGTACTTAAAGGGGGCTCATAAGAAAGTCTTTTTACTGGAGCCAGTAGCAACAGGACAAGGGGTAATAGTTTTAAACTAAAAGAGGGTAGTTTCAGACTAGAAAAGGAAGACATACTTGGATAAGGGTGGTGAGGCACTGGAACAGGTTGCCCAGAGGCTGTGGAGGTCCCGTCCCTGAAAGGGTCTTTGAGCAACCTTATCTAGTGAAAGATGCCCCTGCCCATGGTAGGACAAGATAACCTTTAGAAGTCCCTTCCAAACCAAATCATTCTATGATAAGAAGTGCTGTAACAGAGCAGGATTTTTTCTTTTTTGACAGAGAAAAAACAAAAGCTGAAGAACATTAAAGAATTACTGATGAGGAAAAGTTATCAACTACTGACAAAAGGTCTAGTACCACCTAGAAAACATGAGAGGCAAAGTAAAACTAGTAGCAGCATTTATTTTACAAAATGCAAGGCCAAAAGTTCACTTAAAAAGAAAGAAAAATCTCTTCTATCAAAGTCTAGCCTAGATGATTTATCGGCATAATATCCAAATGGAAGCAATATTCTAGTTAAAGAATTCTCTCCTGTGGTTCATTTGAAGATAAAGAAAACATTGTATAAGTGCTGCTGAACAAATCAGTGGATTTTCCAGAACATCTGGGCAAAACTCATAGTCTAAGGTGTCAACACCAGTTAAAGTCAAACTGGTATCTTCTTTGAATATTTTAAAATCATGACTGAGAACTCCCTAGAGAAAGCAACAAGTCTACCGCATCCAATAAATAACAAGCAAAAATAAATTATACATATCTTTATCTGTTATCACCACAGGTTGTTTAGGCCTCTGTACTTTACTGGTTTTGGTTTAAAAAGCATTTCTTAGATGAAAGGTCAGTAATAATGTTTTTTTTAAAGATGAAAAAAACCCCAACTCATCTACAAATTTTACTTCAGTTAAACATCTGGAGTTCTCAATTTTCTCCAATATGCAAACAAGCTACAAACTGTCATTTTCATTACATGACTCCAATTTATCTGATTTCTGCTTTAACCATGTCAAGAGTCAGATGTAGTGATTGTATCTGTACATGGGTCACATGCAGACAGCTCTGTTCACCCGTACCAACACCCCAGAGTTTAGCTGCATACATCATTTCATACTCTTCCTTTGCAGGAAGAATTATCTCATGTTCATGAAGTAACAGATGTGGATATATTGTTCTTACTTCCATTTAAATAAATATAAATAGCTACATAATATATTTAAAATATAGAAATATTTGAAACATTTACAAGTAGGTTGTTGCTTTATTTTCTAATTGTTGAGATATAATTTTCTACTAGGTTTAGCCCTACTCTTTTCCTAGGCTGAAGAATTTAGATTTCCATTAAATCCTTATTTTTAACAGGAACTGCTAAATGTATATTGACATACTTCTATCTAAAAACCCACTAAAGTATGGCCATGCTCAAGGAACAACAATTTTTCTGTCGAGGTAGGCAACATTGCCTATCAGATGAAGATATTTCCAAAGCAGGCATCCCATCTTTTGAACAGGACATGGACAGGGACAGTACCTTAATACAGTCAAAAATACAATTAGTCCATTTTCAGATTGTGATTACAACAATTGTATATGATTGTTTAAGGCAAATTAATTCTTTGGATATCAACTGCTGCTAATGGAACAAAAATCTGCAGTTTTTCATAGCATATAATCTCTCCGTGTGTTTAAACATTATGTGTACGTATTTTAAAATTTTAAATCAAAGTACAAATAGGGATGTACAAATACAGTCCCGAGGTAAAGGGTATACTGATTGTGGCAGTCAGCTCAGCTGATGTGCAATGTGCTTATGTGAACAAAACCAAGACAGATGACAAAAAATCAGGATCACATGAACAGAAATTAAAAGGGCAGTACGGTGAAAAACTTAGCCTCAGGAAAAGAGACCAGTTCAAAACAAGAAATAGGACTACAATGTCAGATCAATTATGTTTTCAGTGTTATGTATAGAAAGGTTACATTTCCGTGTTACTTTTATTTATGAAGGTTTGTGAACAATATCCTGAAATGAATAAAAGTGCTACCAGGAAGAAAATGAAACAAAACACAGAGAGGTACAAATCTCTACAGAGCTGCAGAGAAGAACTAAATTAGCAGTAATTATTTTATACAATCTTAAATTTTTTATTTTATATGACCTTTAAAAAGTTTCATAAACAATTAGACTTACAAAATAAGTTTGTATGTAAATGTAAAGCAGTATCTCCTCCCCTGTAGATATTCAAAACCTGACTGGAAACAACTTGCTCTAGGTGATCTCCAGAGGTCCCTTCCACTCCCCACCATTCTGTGATTCTGTAGATTTTTTAATTTATCATACCACAATTTTTAAATTTAGGATCAGATTTCACACTATTTGTTAGATAAGCTGTCACAAACTCCTTCCTGTGGTTGTGGGGAGGATGAGAAGCTATGGCATAGTTATTTTTTTAGAAGGTCATGCAGGGCCAAATAAAAATCCAAATGTTAATTATGCTTTTTTTTTTTTTTTCCATGCTATCAACAGTCCTGGCACAAAGACTTAACTTTTAATGCTTACTTAATTACAGGGTTGAAGTGCATCATTATAGGCTGATTCACTATCTTCAGCTTTTGTAAGTTTATTAAAAGTATAAATAACATGTCAGTTGTAAAAACATTTCTGGTGACCTGGACACCTGTCTAGGAACTTAAGTTAATTAATTAATAATGAATTAACACAGTTAATTCATTAACTGTGTGAATTCATTCTGCCAGTTCATTTAGAACATTATCAGTGGTTCCCCTAAGATCTTATCAGTTTCTGAATATGTTAACTAGTAGAGCCATCCTACAGTAAATATAGTTTTAGAACATAAATGTGGAAAGGATTCTATCTTGCTACTTTCTGAACACACAACTCTGCATACTGAGCCTTCCTTTTTTTATTAATTTTTTTTTCAAGAAACACCATTCAATTGGTACTTGTATTCAAGTAATTTTAAAAAAAGCATACTTTTGAAATCTCCATCCCCAAATGTCAATGGATAGGCTCCTGGCTTTTCAATCTTGTACATTTCCTCTATAAAAAGGATTTTACAATCATTTATTGTGTCTTCTGGGCCTCTGAAAAACAAAAAGAATAAAAAAGTGCATTCAACTTTGTTCCTCAGACCTAGATTCCATGCTTTATGAAACCTAAATAATGAGATAAAACTAACTAGTACCTTCATCACTGAAAAAATATTTTATTTCAATTCACACAGAAAATTCAGTCTAGTACCACACCTTCTAAAAAAACCAAAACACATATTTAAAACTCACATTAAGAAAAGACTTCTCCATTACCCTCAGACTACCTGGCAGCTGAGCATGTCCTTTTTGAGAGCCAGTGAGTCATTACTTTGTAATTCTACTTCTAAAACCTCAAAATGTGGGGTTTTTTTGCCTAAACAGAGCAGTCTAGACAAAAATCATATCCTCTTGAATACAGCATACCATACATTACTATTACAAAATCAGCGTCAGAAATGAACCAGAACCATGACTTGTAACACACAGTAACAGAGATTCCATAGAAACCACTGAGTAAGAAAAGCAATAGAAAGCTTCACAAACCCTACATGTTTTGGAAACCTAAAACCCATTACTGCAGACACATGCAATATGAAATTATTTACTATGAGTAGTTCTGCTAATGTCACGTTTCAGTGCAAAATCTGCTCACCATATCGCAGTGATGAGTAATAAACACTCCATGACTCTGCAACACAAATGCTAAAAGACTTCTAGAGAAGGATTCAGAAATAGTAAATGCAGAGTAAAGGTTTTCGCACCCTTTTACTATAACTCTTTGTATTTAACTAACATTCTAATTCAAATGTAAATGTATTTATTTAGGAAGAAAAGGCTGTAAAAATACCAACATTTTTAAAACACTTCCCTCCTCAGGATGACATTCTGCCTTCTTCAACTGACTGTTCTCCTATCATTTTCAATTAACTGCCCCAAATCTAGAACTAAGCAGTAATTTTCAGTATAACCCATACTGGAAGTATTAATTACTGAACATATTCTCACTGATTTCATTGCCCCACATTGTCATTACTCATTTCGGTTTAGCAGTCTGAAGCCAGATAAAGAAATTTACTAGCTGGAGAGTTTTACTTCTGGCAGAACAAGACCCAGCCATTAACAAATCTCCATCTCTGATGGAGATTTGGGTTTACTGAACTTCTTTCCTCTTCAACAGTTAATCTAATTGTGTTGCGCTGCTGCAGTTCCTGTTCTGATTCTAGAAAAAACACTTAAAAAAATAAGCTACACAAGCAACTGTGTATGAACACACACCAGAAATACCATAGCAAGAACTATTAAGGTTATGAAGTTTAACATTTTACCATGACTACAATGTTTGTAGATAAGATGTTTCGTTAGCATCCTTTAACACAGAAACAAAACATATTTTTTTTCTTCTTCTTTCCTATATACCCATCAGATGTGCTGGACATAACAGAGAAGTAGCAGCACACAGTCAGACTAATTCCAAGTTAGGAAAGAATGAAGATTATACAGTTTTTTAAAGGCTTGATTTTGAATTAAAGAACCAAACTATTGTACTGGTTGTTGTTCAATATTTGAAGGAGGTTGTGCAAGACTCTGCTAAGCAAAGCTGAAGCACACTGCACCATTACAATTTGCCTCTTGGGAAAAAGGGAAATAATGAGAATGAAGAACCTTAAACACAATGATTAAATATTGCCACACTGGAGACTATTTTCCAGGCGAAGCCCACTAGTAAATGAAAATCCTATGTTTCTTTCAAATTTTTAGAGTGTAGAAAGGCCCACAAATAAGTCTGAATCAGGTGAACAAGTTTTCCAACCCACATTCTTAGGATACTGGTAAGAAGCAGTAACAGAGATGACTTGAAAAATCCTCTTGAAGAAAGACATACAGGTGGCAAATCCCTGTAAGAAGCCTGAGGCTGCAAAACTCAATATAACTGTAGAGAGGTAGGGAAACAAGATATTAGGTCCATATTAAACAATAATAACCATAACAACAGAACACCTCCAGAAACACTACGCTTCAGTCTGTGATCTGCTGCTGTCTGGCCTACCTCTCTGTCTGCTCTCACCACTTCCATTGTGATGACTCTGGTTCTTGGATTCAGCCACATGCTGACTAACTAAGGCAGAAAAAAACTAACCCACAGAAAAACCCACAGGCAACACAACACTTCCTGGTGGCCCTGAACACCATAATATTTACATCTCCATGGAACTGGCATGGAAAGGACTCTGAAAATGTCTGGATTCACTGTAATCAACAATGGTTTATTTTGCCATCTGTATTTATTCTGATTCTTTGTCTTCCTTGAAGTTTCTGGAAGGAAAACATTCCCTGTTGTTGGTCATATGGATAAACAGCAAATGCTAGCAAATTTAATAAAATTGTGATATTGCAACAGAACACACAAATGCTACATCAATGCAAACACATCTACCAGATAGACAACAGACTGTTTTCCTGTGTAAATATACTCTGGCAAGAAAACCAAATGAACAAATACAGACTGAATTTTCAAAGCATCTTCTGTACTTTGGAGAGTTTTAACTGCCCAATACATTTTGTTGGTCAAAGATAAAAGTTAAATAGAAAATAAATCTCGGGACACTACTGCAATGAATGTAAATATGTTCAGACCTTTCTTACCTATACCACTGCTTGTTCTGCCTGTCCAACTTGATTCCTTTAGGACTTACTTGTAATATAACTCAAAGTGTTGAATGTATTTTACAGCAAAAATGAAGAATAATATATTTTGTCTAAGTAATATGAAAAGTTTATATTCTTATTAAAAAAGAGACATCTATTGGTTTGCATAACCAGCAAAGCAAAAGATTAAAAATAAACTAGTACACATTGAAACAGATCTGTATGGAAAATAGACACAGAAGTTGGATAATATGTGGGATATTGCTCACTACATGGGCACCCGTGGACAATCTGAAGCATAATTTATTAACTATGCTAAAATCTTGTCAATAAAGAACAGTGATAGTCTCACTGTAGCATCTACAAACATGATTTTACCCCTGATTCGGGGTGGTCTCAAATTCCAGTACACTTGAGCTGTATTTTAGCATATTTGCAGAGGGTATTTTTCCCCAATTTTTGTATCTTGCAAATCTTCAATATGTGCAGTCTAAACACACCATTATCTCTTTAATGAGGAAAATTGCATCTAGGAAAAACTTGCAATTTTCCTCCCCGTCTACATTTTCTCCAGAAATTTAGAAACTTGGTGTTTTTTTTTAAGAAACTAATTTTAAAAAGCGCTTTTTTTTTGTATGTTATTATTTGCATGCAGTCTTTAGACAAGAAGATGACAAAACATCATAAAGTTGTACTGAAGAAATCTAGACATTTGTATTACTGCTACCCATATCTTTGGGAAACAAGCCAAACCTGAAGTCAGTATAATATTTATTAGGAGTAAACTCCGTTGGTGTCAATTTAAACTATTAAAATTACTTTCCACTAAAATGATTATCAGATTGTTTTCTGGAAAGATAAGTTGGTTCGGTGATTTCAGTGTTCTAAAAGGCACCACAGCAAAAAGGTTTTGTGAAGTATGCAGAAGCATGGATTTTCATCAACTTCTTTATAGAAAAAATCATGTGTATATTACCTCAATCTCATTTAAGTATGTAATTATACATAACATAGTTAAATAAAACCACTCCTCTGATTAATACTAAAAACACAGAACACTCAAAAAATAAATTCAGTTGCATGAAGGTAGTAAGTGACAAAAACATCGTTCTCTCATAGTACTGCAGTCCTACTGACACAAGCAATACTGTTCCCATATGTAGATGGAACTGATAAAATACATGGAATTCATTATTTCTCAATCACATATTAGATCATGGTTGACAACCCTTCTCTGGCACCTGGGATAAGGGTACTGAGAAAGTAACTTTCAGACTAAGTTTCTCCTAACTGAGAGACAGTATTTGAATCAAAGAAAACATTTTAATTTCTGCTATGAGCTACATAAGGAGCAAGCAAATATTATCAAATAACTTTACAAAGCTGATATGTTCCAATAAATACCACAGCTGCATAACTAGAACTACAGAGGAAGATCAACTACCATTGTGACAAATGATGGCTAACAATGAATGGTTAAGCCTTACTGAAGCCACAAATCTCCGCTCAGCTAGTTGCTCATCAAAGATTAATTCTTC
>VXBZ01010158.1:6487-45052 GCA_013399135.1 Heliornis fulica
ATATATACTCTTAATTTATTTGTGATAACCTCTCTACTTCTGGTGGACACTGAAATTTTATTAGTACATGATCTCCATTCTTTTTTAAAATAAAAAGAGATAAAGTGATTCTATTTTCCCTGAGAATGAATAAATTTCTTCAGTCAATAATTTAGCTACTTCACTTCATCACCTACAAAGCACTAGAGGCATTCCAAAGCCATTAAGCTGTTCTTGTTCTCTCTTTCACTCTGTCTCAATTAGTACTGAAGCAATTTATGCCAACTGAAGGAGTTTTGACAGGAAAGATTGACCAAGTGCCACCTGATGATTTGCTGTCCTGAACTGTGGAATTATTTTTGCATTTTCCTGAAAACATTCATCAAGAAAGAGAAGATTTGAAGTTCAGTATCCTACTGTTAAATAAAAATCAAGTTTTGCCTTGTGCTAATAATTTTTTAAAATAGAAGCTTTTACTCCATATATCTCCAGAGTACTATATCATATGCAAAAGGCTGTCCTTTGCTATTCTCCTTTGAGGCAGAAACTCTGAAAAACTAAAGGAGTATCAGAAAAAGTGTCCTTTGAGAAGTTTTTCTCTACATAGTTTTCCATCTTTGTCCTACTTCCTTTTTATCTACCTATACCTCACCTGATCAGTAGGTTGATATACGAAAAATCAAACCACGCAGGTGTTTCTCTAGTGGTTTTATTACAATTCTTTCTTTTAGAATTGTTCTTGTAACAGACTTTGAACAACTGTTACTGCTTTTAATGGAAATCAAACTGTAGTTTGACTTTTCAGCACTAGATACATTTTTGTAAGGCAGTAGACATTGATGACAGACTTATAAGTTGTTAACAGTGCATTTGGTAACATTGGTAACATTTGGTTTCTTTCTTCTTGTACATCTCATGGTAATGCAGATAAACCCTAAAGTTTACCTTAACTCTCCTGTAGTTTCATTCGAGCCCAGCGATAAATTTTCACTAGACCTTAAGATGGGCTTTATCCATATTATGGATAAAATGCAACATGCAACACCTCTGTTCCTGTTTTGTGGGTTCTTGTTTTCTTCACCTCTTCTTTAGACTTTAGCAAAACCCAAGCTCAGAAAGTAATAAATGGATTGCTAAATAGTTTTGATAAGATCTTTCAAAACATTTTTCCTAGCTTCTCTTGTTACAAAAGGTCTTTACACTTTAGATGACAAAAGAAAATTTACAGGGGTTTTATGTATGTTCCTTTAGTGGGAGAGCTACTGAGAAGTCAATAGCATACACCTGGGAAGCATCCACTGAAATAATAGTCCAAACATCAGTGTGTTTACTGAGCAGAAGCTCAATCCTAGCCCTGAGAAACTGTTCCAGATGAAACTTGAGTGGAAACCAAGGTCATTATTTTTCACAGGATAAGCATTTTGTAACAAAACCCTTTTTCACAGCTGTCACTAGTGAGAATAAATGCAATGCAGAATGAGGTTTTAAAGCAGTTGGAGGAAGAATGAGTAATGGGTTGACCCACGGCAAGTTAAGCTGTCCTAGCTCTAAGAAAAAAAAAACAAACACAAAAAAAACCCAAACACCAAACAAAAAAAAACAAACAAACAAAAAAAACCCACAAAAAACAAGCAAACAAAAAAAAAAATCCTGAAAACTTCACAAAGCCCTTAAAGTGTTTCAGACCTACTCCAACACTGGCGCGTTTACCCGTAAGATGATCACTCTCTTCTATGTATCCTTTTCAATTCACAGAAAGCTTCTTTATTCATGTTTTAAAGGCAATAGTCTGTGCATTTGCATCAGCTCCCCTGCTGCAGATTGCTCCAGGCTTCATCTCTTTCTTTCTGCATCCATAGCCTCCAATGCTGTGGTTATGGAAGCCATATCAGTCCCTAAGAAAGAAACAAAGGGCCAGATGTTGCAAGGTCTATGTGCCAAACCCTGTACAGCTTCTTGGACCTGACCTCATTAGGTCGGTTAGATGTCATGCTTCAGGGAGGACGGTCTGAGGATGCTCTAAGCCCTTCTGTAGGCAGCCTGGTGTGGAGCAGGTACAGCCTCTGCTCCCTGTCATAAGGAAAGAGGGGATGTGCTGCTGTATTCAGCCTCAAGTGCTATCATGGCAGTAAGGATGGTTTTCACTGATGGAATCTCCTGCAATTGCATTGAGTCATTTATCTTCAGCACAGTGTAGATAACCTTCTCAAACTATCAAAGGTAGGTGTAAATCTATGAGTGTTTTGGCATAAGAATGATTGAAAATCTTTTAATTATGCTGTTTGAAACAGTCTCCACAGTATGAGCCTCCCTGAAATCGTCACAGTAGAAATGCTTCCCTCTGAAATGAATATCCTTAAATTCAGGATATAAAAATTGGTGAGAAGTAACTGTTAATATGCAACCTATTATACAACCGAGCTCTCAGTGCCTGCCCTGTTGCACCAGAGAAATCAGGCATTCCTTATGAGGAAAGATAAAGTTTATGAAACAGAGAGTGCTTGGTCTGGGGTTATATTGATTTTCAGTAGCATCAGATAGTTGTTTCTAATGTTTCCAGTGTTCATGCTGCAGCCTGAGAACGTCAGAAATTGCTCTTTGGTTACAAACAATTCACTGCTTCTAAGTTGTTGAGGTTTTTTTCCATGACCAAACATTTAATTTGTAATCTGAAGTAAAAGTCTCATTTTGATGGTTAAATAGAATCCCATGTGATAGAGCTAGAATACTAATTGATGTGTCTATCCATATCCATCCCAGTCTGCAAAATAAATATTGTTTGAGGATGCCAGTTCTTTCGTAGATAATATTGGCCTTTCGCGTTTACCTTTTTATTTCCATGTGTGCCTGAAATTAGTAATGACATACCAAAAGGCTGTTTCATTTCTTGTTAGTAGAAAGGCAACAAGAGAGTGTAATTAAGAATCAGTAACCTGGATAATCTCCCTTTCAAGTGGGAGCAGCTTACAACAGTAAACTCATTTTCCCAGTATGGACTGCAGGTGAGTGATAATCAAACAATGACTTACTAACAAAGACAGTCAAGCTGTGTTTCCACGCTAAGTTTAGTCAGTCTAAGAGACCATTGTTACAAAACTAGAGGTCTTTCTGTCTCTGCTCAAATTTAACTCCCTTTTGTACTTCTACTCTCACTTTTCATGGGCTCCAGCACTCATTAGAGCTTTCCTGGAGCTGATTCAATTCACAGAGTAGGAAAAAAACCCCACTTTTTTTTTTTCTCTTGTCCTTTTGCAAGGTTGATGACTGGATTAGCTCACAGTGGAGTCACACAACTGGTGCAAAGCATGCAATACAGCAGCAGCAGCAGCAGCGTGTGCTCAGGAGTGGGAAGGAAAAGGGAGGAAAGAAAGGGTGACATGGCATTGCCGTATATTGGCTGGGGTAAGCAGAAGTATCTGCTCACCTTGCCCTACGGAACCTTCTTAAAGTCATGCTGAGGCCACGTGAGGCATGGAAGCTGGAGTCTGAAAACCTCTTAGGCTAGGTGGGAAGGTAATGCATAGAAGGATTGGTTTTGGGGTTGTGTATTTTTTTGTTACGGGGTGGTGTGGATTTTTTTGCATATGAAGACTGTTAAAAATAACAGAGAAAAATAATATTTAGAGCTGCCACAAAGAAAATAAGTAAGTCTCCTGCAAATTCCTATTGTGTTTGATTTTAAAGAATTCTGAGAAACTGCACTGATTCTTCAGGCTTTACAGAGGCACCTGATAAAGTTAGCCATTATGGTAACTTTCAGCCATTATGTTAAATCATGGGTTTATTTGAGAAGCAATAGGTCATCCTGAAAATCAGGATCATCTCAGCAAATGAAAAGCCAGAGGTTCAAACTCCTTCTTAGAGCAGTTCTACACATGTGAAGAGAATTTAGACGGGATAATTTTGATCCATTTGTTCCAAATGTGTTGAATAATACGGAGTATGTGATCCAATCTGCCATATCAGTGTATAATACACTGTCATATGATGTCACCAAATATAACTCAACACAGTTGGGTTTCATCTCAGTTTGTACACTTGAGAGATTCAATTTCCCAGCAGTTAATGATCAGATAACTGTCACATTGGAAACACTTTAAGGAACCTTATGTATTTTAGCTTATATTCTCTTTCCAGAAAATAAATCCCGTTGGTAAGATAAACTTAAAAGACTTTGTCCAGAGTAAGAAAAATAAATGAAAAATAAATTAATGTATGTTTGGGTTGTAGTGATAATGTTTAAATTTTGCACAAATATTTTTTTGTGTGTGTGGAAATGTAGCTCCTATGTCTTAGGACGTATTAAAAAAATCTGCTTTTCCATCACAGGGTCATTTCATTTACTACCTTATTTAAAATATCAGACCTAAATTGGGTTGGTTTTCATGCTTTAATTTTGCTCAGTCTCTGAAGTAGCCGAGTTATGTTTTGCTGGCATTGAATTTCAATATAAGTATGAAAAATATAAAAGTGTGCTCAAGCTCAGCTTTTGTAGAGCTCATGCTGTTTTATTCTTCTCCCATACCAGGAGTTTTCCCCATTCATACCACTATATGAACGTGTGCATTTTAGTACCATCCAGTGGGAACGTATTCACCTTAAAGTTGAAAGAGCTCTTCCTTCCTATTCAATTTGCTAGTAAAACTGCAGGGGGTGTGTGTGGGGAGGGAGTTCTTGGTTCTGCGTGCCCTGCCAGGAAAACAGTATGAGTTGCTCTTGAAGTATCTGTAATTACCAGTACTCAATCCCAGTCCAAATGCTGGATAATCCCCTACTGAATCCTGAGAATATTACCATCTCCTATCTGTCTGGGTCTCATAAGAACACACCTTTTCACAAAGCCATGAGAGCCTAAGAGCTGGCTGAACCCAGCTTACCAGGAATCTACTGAACTCTTTCATGCCTTGGGCACTTAGGTAGCGTGTAATGATCACGGTAGGCCTAGGGTAGACCAAACGGAGATAGAAAGTGATAGAAAGTGATAAAGAATCAAAAAGAAAAGAGACAGGGAACACTGACAATGCGCACTCTTTTCACCTTCCTGCCTTCCCTCATGCACATGAGTAACCCTGGAAGATGAAGGAAGGGGGAATACCCCTACCTTCTCCAACTTTTTTCATAGAGCCACAGAATGGTTTGGGTTTGAAGGGACTTTAAAGATCGTCTATTTCCAATCCCCCCTACCATGGGCAGGGACACTCTCCACTAGACCAGAGTTCCCAAAACCCTATCCAACCTGGCCATGAATGCTGCCAGGGAGGGAACGCCCATGACTTCTATGGGCAACCTGTGCCAGTGCCTCATCATCATCCTCATAGAGAGTTTCCACAGTTTCTCAAAATCCCTCTAATCTGTTTTACCAAAGTAATGTTGAAAAGCTTATTTCCCTTATTTCCAAGAGTGTTGAATCAAAGACATCAAGATGTATTAGTTTGAATTAATTAAAGATCTGAATCTGAAGTATTTAGAGAACATTAAATAGTGATATGAGCAGCCTCAGAAATATAGTGGCAGTATTTCACTTAGTCCACTTCAAAAGATGCTCGCATGAGAATTCAATGCACTTTAACTAATACACTTTAAATTCAGATCTCAAATTAATTTGACTATCAGGTAGGCAAGCCCTTAGTTGACCATAAAATACTCTAAACCAATGTCCCTTTTTCTGAAATAATTCTGATATTGCACAAAAGTTGACAACAGGCTTCAGAAGAATGGATGGCACTGTCTAAGGCCTTTTCCATTGCACAGAAGTGAGACGGTTGCCCGTGGCATACACAGTGTGTCCATGCAATGCATCTTGGTATCCATGCACCCACAAATGCCTGCTGCTATGAGCTGGTAGTGGTCTCTGTTGTATGTAAAGCATATGGTTGCATCTTGCTATGCTCGGCTAGTTGTTCCTGAAGAGCTTTCTGTCTGGAACCCCCTCAGAGCTGCTTCATACGTCTGCTGTTCTCTGGATCTCCACAGGTCTTCCTGTGGTCTTTAGCCCTGTAACACTCATAGGTGGATCTCTGACCCAGCAGTGGTGCCCCAGTGTTTGCTGCTGCTCAGAAGCATCTCTATGTCCTCAGGCCTTCAAACACTTACTTGACAGACAAGTATTTAATGTACTATATAAAGTGTTGGAATAAATGGCAAATGACAGATAAAATGTTGAAAATAACATGCTAGTTCAACACTTTATGCTTCATCAGCTTTTTATTTCAACACTTTAGAGTCAACGTGTGAAAATGATAGGGTTTATCAAGGTCATTTATCTTTGAGTAATGTTAGCATGCAGGGTTGTGATATAAAACATCTACATTACTTGCAGTTGCAAAGTGCTGAATTTTTAGTGCACAATTAAAAATATTTGCTAAACCCTCTTTACTTTCATGGTCTTTTTTTTTACCAATGATGCATTATGAAAATTTGTAGTCAGTCAGCACCCAGAGGTCCTTCCTTCTCTTAAAATAAACAGCAATACTAACTGACTTCAGCAGTCTTGGTGACTGCTTAAATAAGACTGTTTTATGTGGAAAGGTTGTAAGGTATAAAAGCTGAATTAGGTATTTTAAGTAAAATATTTAGAAAAATCAAAATTCTTTTGTGCTTGTTAATTGGTAGAATTTGTGTTGTAATGGTACCAGTTTAGGATGGGGGTTCAGTCTTCCCAGGCATCAAGACTGAGGAAGATTCAAATATTTTTCCAAATAAAGTGCATTAGAAATATGCAAATTTTAATATTTTGTTTAACCAGTTTGTCATTTATTTATCTTCATTTATAAATATTGGAAGAACACGGCCCATGGACAATGCACAAATATGTTTGCTATTTCTGTATGCTAATCACTATTAGTCCCTCATAGAACCCCATCTGAATCATTTATTATTATTATTGGAATTCCCCCAAGTGTGTAAGTGCAATTCCTACCTGTCAGTGCATTAGAAGAAGATGCAATAATCTCTGATGAGAACCAGTACCATTACTGAGCACGCTTTACTCAGTCATAAGAAAGTTTCCGCAGAAATTTTAGATAAAAGTGAATTTTCTCCAACAAAACTGCATCCATCCCTCTCTTTCAGTGCCTAATGAGGAAAAAAACTTTGATGACACTTTTGGAATGGTGCAGGAAGTACAAGGTTGTGTTAAATGTGGCCTGAGGAAATAAAGAACATGAAAGCATAGTGACTTTCCTCTGGGACAGTCTTTATTTGCCTAAGAAGACAAATAAATGAAAACTATTTTTTCTTAAGTTTTGTGTTTGATTTAAGTTTTATATATATTTGACCATAATGCTATTATTTTTTTTTGTATAGCTGAAATAATTTGTGAGCTTCTCAAATATTTAATCTCTCTGTTTGCCCCAATGTGTTTTCTTTTAAATGCAAAATTGTTCTTTACACTGCCGTGTTCCTTAGTACTGATCAACAGCAATGTATTCTGGGGATCATATTTTCAGGGTGCAGTATCGAAGGTACTGGTAACAACTTTGTGCAGATAAACCAACTTCCTACAAGTAATTGATGTAAACACATAACACAAATGAGCTTATCTGCATGGGGTCATTCAAGTTCCCATAGTGCTGTGTAGACACCACCTTCTACTGAGTTCTGTGTCACATCTGTCAGCAGAAGCAAAGCTCTACAAATTACTGTGAGCAGTGGGAGCTCAGACATATATCTATGGGGAAAAAAAGAGGAAAGAGAATTGTAATATTGTTATTTTCAGAATATGTCATGTTTGTAGGCTTTATAGTAAAAAATATGTAACAGGATGTAGAGAAAGCAGTATGTTATGGGAGAACTGCAGAGAGCAAATAGTGCCAGGACTGCCCTGAGAATGGGATGAAAAGTCACTGCCAGGTTGATTTGTAGCTGGCCTTGAGGAGGACTCAATATACAGTTGTTTATAACAAAACATTTTAATCTTTAATGTGCTTACCACCATCAATTTGGGCCAAAAATAATCTGTTGGTCTTTTCTGAACATGGTATCTGGGTACATAATTTCACCCAGTTCTATAAACAGATACTTAAATACACATCAGCAAAGGCAAATATATATTTTCGAACCTAAGTTATTCTGCAACTTTTAACTGTGGAACCACATAGGTAATCACTTCAAACACCAGCTTCTGATATGCTTTTTCACCTTAAAAGTTAAAAAGTGCAAACATTTTTCATGCAAGAGCTTTATTGGGGGATTCTGCATTTCTTCTGCAATCACCTTTATCAGAACAAGGAATTGCAGTCTTGCAATTGCTTTTAATTGCTTATTAGCTATTACATGAAAGGCAGATATGCAATAACTCTAACTTTAGTCTTGGCAGGGCAAAAAAGTTACTTTTTTTTTTTTTAAATTGTTTCTGTAATATATGTTCTACTGAGTCTGACTAGGATAGAATTAATTTTCTTCATAGCAGTTCGTATGGGACTGTGGTTTAGATTTTTGACAAAAGCAATACTGACAGCATGCTGATGTGTGTTACAGTCATAGAATCAGAGAATCATTGAGGTTGGAAAAGACCTCAAAGATCACATAGACCAACCATCCCCCTATCACCTATATTACTAAATAATGTCCCTAGGTGCCTCACCTTTCTTTGAACACCCCAAGGGATGGAGGTTAAGCCTCTTCTCTGTTTCTCACTCTGCTTCCTCAAGTGAACAGATTGCTAGGCTCTGCAGTAGGTTAGGAGGAGAGACAACTGGGCAGATGACCCAAAGTAATCAAAGAGTTGTTGCATACCATATATATACCAGTTTGCAATGAAAGGGCAAATAGAGGGGTTTGGTAGGGTTAACCATGGTTTTATAAGGCCATCAGTCTCCTAATGGTAGGTGGTGAGCGATTGACTTTGCATCACCTGTTTTCTTCCTCCTTCCACTTACACTTCATTTATTTATTTATTTATTGCCATTGTGGTTGGTTTTGTTTTTTGCTGTTTTACTGTTGTTGTTATTAAATACTTTTAATTGCTGGCATTATTATCTCGACTCCCAAGTTTTCTTGCTTTTATTTTCCCTTTTCTCTTCACCCACTGGCAAAGAGGGGTGGGATGGGTATTGGGGAAAGTGCAAGCATCTGTGTGGTGTTTAGCTGCTGACCGGTGTTAACTCAGTACAAATATACATACATATATCTACAAATTTTTCATTAAGGCTCAGCATATTTTCTCAGAGTCCTGAGCAACAGCAGTTATCCTCAGAATTCAGTTTCATACTACATACGCCAACCCCTCTGAATCATCTAAAGAAACATTTTTGAGCCTGTGCAGTAGATTAGTGAAATAATCCATGTTAAAAAAAATTTCATTTCCTCTATCTTAAAAAAAAAGTAATCTGGCATTGGCACAAAAGGAGGAGTCAGTAATGGCAAGAGAGTAACAGTGGTCTGGAATAAAGGTGAAGTGGGTATGTTTTGAGCAAATTTCAATTGCAGAGAACAAAACTTTTAATTATCCTTTAAATGTCCTTTATGATTTCATTCCTGTGGAGCAGTACATAAGCACTTGAAATGAATTAACCCCTCACAGTGTCAAGCTCTCTATAAATACATGCCCTCAAAATTATTTTGGCCTGGTTAGACATTTCAGTCCAAAACTTGGAGGGGAAGGCAATGAACAGCGAAGAGGAGTGACTTAGGTCATAGGGGTAAGTGACTGATAGAGCTGGGATAATAGTTCAATTAGCCTCATGATATCTTGCCCATTCAACTACTGTGAACTACTAGGAGACCTTCCCTTTCTTCAACTCCCAGAGCACATTTTTACTGGTATTCAGCATCCCAAAAGACCCAAGGTCAAGTAACATCTTGAGGTCAGGAAGAAGGTTATGAAAGACAGAGAGCATTATGTTCTTGTCAGAAATCTCAAAGCCATAATCCTGCAGTTTAGGATTCAGGCTTTTTTAATAACTATTGCACCTCTCTGTTATATCAGAAATCTTTACAAGAAAACAAGTAAAACTAATTTCTCTTCATTATTTTATGAGATTGCTCTCTGTGAATGGCTATTTAAGCTCTTGATTATATTAGTTAAAAACAAGATTTAAAGCATTTAAAAAGATTTTTTTAGGTGTGCTAATGGTTATTATATACAAATTTTGCAATTAAGGATTCTGTGATGAGAATCTTTAAGAAAAAACTGCTGTTAACAACATAAACTATGCACTGTATTCACTGCCCATCTAATGAGAAAGGTGCCAGACTACTGTTGGAAGCAGTGATGCCTTCTTTGGAAAACTAAAAAACTGTCTGTCTTTGGAAAGCTTCTAGTCTTTGTAAATTTGTGCTGTGACAAAGAATACAAAACATTTGCAATGAATACATGTCATCAACAAAGAGAGTTTAGGAACACTGTATTAAAGCTCAGGCTTCTCTTACTCTTGATCTCCATATTTGGCAGACCATTTTTTCTCAAAAAAATGTGTAGTGACAGGGCATGAAAGTCACATGCACAAGAAATTCCAAAAACTTTGCATCCAAAATACTTTCTCTGTTGTCTTATAATTTGACTTTTGTCCTCCCCGTTTGGAAATGCTTTATGGGGCAGAATTAGAACAATGGAATTCAAGCAGTGAACAGAAAAAGTGCTGTGCAATCAGAGAAGACGTAGCAAAGCTATACATCATGCCTAAGTGATTCTGAATAAACTATCTGAAAAAATACACCTGTTTATTTACAAGGAATCTGCAGTCAAAGGAATAAAAACATGTAAAAAGTTTCAGGAGATCACTCCATCAAGTTAAGTTCAGGGACAAAGCAACCAGTGTCTTTAAAACAAGCTTGCACATTGGAAAAATGGGCATTAAAGGGTTGTTCTGCAATACTGCAGTTAAGGAAGTATGTTAGCCAAAGAGTCATACACATGCAGATTTGAAATGAAAAGAACTGGTTATAAAGGACTTAACTGTAGCACTTGTTCCCCTTTGATGTCCTTGATAACTGCGCAAGTGTATCAAGATGCCTATAGACTCTACTTCACTGGCTGACAAACTTCTCTGTGCATTGTAGATTTGAGTTTAACTTGGTTATGCTGTAGGGCATGTATTACACATTTTCCAGAATTTATGTAGCAAGATTCAAAGTCATATTTTGTAATTTTAAATAATATATGAGTTTGAAGGTAGGGGGTAGGGGAGGTGGTGGGTGGGGGAATGTTCATTTCCAGTTCTGTAAGTGTGTTTCTTCCTGATAAGTGAGGAGACTGAAATATCATTAGATGCTGCCAGTACAAGATGGTATACCTCCACTCACAATCTTTGACAGAAAGAACGTGCTTTTTTTTTATGCGCGCTGATAAATTTGTAATGGCAGGTATGTGTTCTGAATTTAATATTTCTCCCCTAGTTCCTATGCAGGATGGTTTATATTACTGAATTCTAGATAGCTGAAGCAATACTCATGCTGATAATATATATATCCCTTTACATAGGGCAACAGGATTCCATGATTCATTTCTGAACAATAATGGGACAGATTGCCAAAACAAAAAAGCACAAAGCACCACTTAAATAAGGACTTTTTTGCAACCTCTGGCTATCTCAAACTTTGGGCTTTTCTCATATGAATAATTTGAGATGTCTTGGATAGTTCTTATGTTCACATTAGTCAGAGAAGACTCAGATACATGGTAAATAGGTCCAAAAAGAACTAAGAGATAATTAGGTAAGTGCTAAGGTAGCAGTCTTCTCACAGCAAAAGTGCAAGACAGCAGAAAGGCTGAAGACAATTATGTCTGAGGAGGGAGAGAACTAAGACTATTCCCTTCAGAGGGTAAAATGCTGCAACTCAGAAGGGTGGAAAAAAAAGCAAATAACAGGTGCAGATATACCTGGGGGAACTAACGCTGTTTCAGGACAACTATTAGATTAGCTGCTACGACATATGCTGACATAAGGCTTGGGAGTAGGAGCATTTCTGCACATGAACCACCTTGCCCCAAAGTCCACCATGCCCTTGAGGCCCAGCTACGTGTGTCTAGCTTACAGCATCCACAAAATGCGTATGTTCTGAAAAGAAATTAGTAAAGGGTCCAGCATTTTCTTCTACATCCATGTGTGATTCTTTTTCAGAAAAGACAATTTAAGAAAAAGTGTGCACAAATGTAAAGACACCTAAATTGTTATGTAGAGAGCCTGCACGATATCAATGGAAGTGCAGGGCTTGTGAAAACAAGGAGGCATTTTCTTTTTACTTCATATCCACAGTAAATTGATCATCTCCCAAGGCCAGCCCCAAGGAGTAGAGCATCATTTGTCTTAATTATGAAACCAGAAGACGTCAGAACTAGGGTAAAAAATCCTGCAACTAATGCATGATATCCTACTCCATCTGGTACCCAACAAGAGTAATTCAAATCCATTTATATGAGATTCAGAGGAAGGAGAAGTTCTGTGTTAAAAAAACCCAACAACAAAAAAAAACCCAAACCAACCAAACAAAAAAAAACAAAACCAAATCAAAAACAAAAAAAAACCAAAAGACAACTAACCCCTTCAATTCCACTCGACTAGCAACATAAACAAGGTAATAGTTATGTAGTAAGTGCCTAGAATTAATTCAAATACCATAGATTTCTAGTAGAGTATGTCTGAAGGAGACAAAATATCCCAAATATTCCCTTCTATTCCCACCCAGAAGTTAAATCATTTGTTCACAGAATGAGGTTGTCCATTGGTTTTGTCTGTCCATTTGTCATCACTGAATATCTTTTTCAGACAAGAGAGGCTATATAGGTCATTCCTGCACAGGCCGCCTTCCATTATTAATCCCTGAATTAATATCACACCATACAGCTAAAAGGCAGTTGACCACTAGTCAGACTTTGATACACTCCCATGATTTATGGCAGAACTTTTTTGTGACCAGCTACATTGCCTGCAGTGTTGCTTCTATTGTCTTTTCAATGTATCCAATGTCTTTCCTTGGCTTCATATACCATTTTCCTTTCTCCTTCCTCATGTAAGATTTTTTTTGCTTAATACCCAACATCTTTCAAATAGCTGTCATGTCAAATGCCTCAGTTGTTTCTCTCATTTAAAGTAACAACCCATACTGTCTGCTAATGCACAGATTTTGAGTTTGCACTTAGAGAAGTAAGGTTTTTATCCATTTTTAATTTCACCAGTTCTCATGAAGCATTTCTCCTTTGGTTCTCACCCTGAAGGAAACCCTGGTAGTGGTCATGTTACCTCTGTGCATACAGGAGTCTTGTATATTGTTTGACTGAACAGATGCCACATTTCATTTGCCCTTCCTATTGCTTCTTTTTCATGTTGCAGCCATTTCATCTTCTTGGCATTTATTATGAGTCAAAGTTGACCAAACCAATCTTCCAAAGTTAATTATTAATTTGATTCATCAATAATTCAAGCTTTTTTTTTTCAGTTGTGTGATGTCATCTGTGTTAGTTAAGGACCTTAACTTTAGATCGTCTCAAGTCATGCCCTCTACCTCATTTATAATTCTTACTGTCTAGTTTAGAATATGATGAAAAGCTATAGTGATTCTTTGCTTCCTTAAATTATACCAAGCTTTGACTTGTTTAATTTTTCATCAATTTTTTGCAGTGCTGCAGGAGTCTTCAAACACGGCTTACAAAATTACAATTATCCAAATGCGATTTTTGCAGCTTTCCACAATGCTTCCAACAAAACTGAAACAAAAGTCAATGAAAATTACCAATATCATTACTAGCCTTCTCACTTTCTTCATCAGGCTGCAGAGCATGCATATCCAGTCAGTGCAGTTTCAGTCCGGTTTGAAGTTGCCCTAACAATCGCCTCCCTTTACTCTTTAAAATTACTTCTGTCTGAAAATTATTGCTCTCACTGTGAATTTCCTGATTGGTATTGTAGCAGAATCTTTCCGCCAAGTCAGTTCAAGTATTAATTTCAGTTATTTCTTTCATATTTCCTCTTTCACTGCATACACATTTCTGTCAAACATGACTACAGAGTTAAAATGCTCCCAAATTTTTAACATCAGATTTTTTTTAGACGCTGTATTTCCTCTCAACCATTTTGTACAAAATTTCATTTTTCTATTGCTGATCTCCCTAAGCTGATGTTTTCTTTCCAAAATTCTTACCAGTCCCTTTTTAAAAATGTCTTCATTCCTTACAAAGATGTCTTCATACATTCAGCTTTCCCCAGAACTCTAATTTCTTTTTTGTATCTTAATATTCATAAAGATTATCCAACTATTTCTGTGTTTATATCTTCCAACAATTTTCTTTCCTGAGCTTAGTTTTGCTTCCCTGAATATTTCCTGTCCAGTCTGTAATGAGATTTCTTCATCAACACAAATTAATGGATTGAAAACTGCCTAGATGTCACCTTGAATGCCTTCCTCCTAGAACTTTCCTTTCATCAAAATCAAATTTGGCTTTAACTACAACCATTTTTGGAGTCTTGGGGTTTACCTTTTTTATGTAATCCTCTTTCCCACAAGCCTTTCATGAGTACTGGCATTTTCTATTGTCACATTTTTAACAGCCAATGCCTCTACTAATAATAAAGTGCTCTCTCTTCCTTTTAGTCTGGGTAAGTGGTGAATTCCATAAAACCTTCTGAGGTCTTTATGAGAAATCCACCTTCAACCTACAATCAAACCGTACATCTCAAGGCAACTCTGAACTTTGCCTGGGTCAGGATGAGAAAAAGAAATGACTGAGGGAATGTTACCAGGATTTACACTGGTTTAAGTATTTTTGTCAAGCAGCTGAATAACAACATCTTTAAAAAAAAAATAAAATGGCCCCATTTGAGAGTAATCAACTACCTGCATTGACATATGTTCTCCTGTTAAAGTTCTAATGATCCATAAGGGACCACTGAAAAAAATAAAAAGTTACCAGTTTACCTTTTTTTTTAATGCAAAAATGCTTTTGTAATATTATTATTTAATCTGTAATATAATTTTTGTTTTAAAATTATTAGCTAGCCCTCACAGTCACCATTTACAAGTAAACTGCATCTATTATTCTTGAATTTCTGAGCAGTTTTGTTTCATGAAATGGGTGGGTAGCTATCAGATGTTTGGCAGACTACAATGTAAATTAAGTTTTTAGTCTGTGGAAATATCTATTAACCATACACATTTTCCAACTTCAAAATGCATGCTTGAAAATTACAGTTGATTAGACCCTTTGTTATGAATTGCAAAACAAAAGCTGAAAATCCTGCTTGGTTTTTTGTTTATTATATCAAACAATGATGCAATTCCATCATTGTGAAACATAAAAGGTGCGTTCATGTTTGAAGAGCACAGTGTCCACAAGGTTTAATCTGCAGTCTTATGTTCAGAGAGGTTTGTAAATCGATTCTTTGCTAGATGCTGTAACTCTTGTGGATTGAAGATAAATTGCTGAATTCCAAGAGAATACAACACAAAGAAAACCATTAGCCCTGACAATTCATAAACAAAGTAAAGAACATTATTCACTCTTTGTTCTTGTAAAATAGTACCCAGGTTTCAAATGCTAAAAGGGATGCTCACATAAATCATTGTAATTATTTAGTCAAAATGAGTTTGTTTATGAACAAACGTACCAAAAGAAAAAAGGTTGGTTTCTTTATAAGTAAAGAGAAAGAGAAGAGGCAGGAGAAACCTTCATCATAATCCCAACAGCTATGTTAATAGCTATAGCTTTGTTTTCAACCTTTTTCTCTTTTATTATCTCAATCTTGTTGACCTATTTCTTCGCTGGAAAAAGAGAATGTCTGAAGCACATTGAATGCTTGTAGGTCAGAGGTTCCCAGCATCTGTGCACCATGGTGACAGTCTCAGGAGATTTTCAACCAGTAAGAGTTTTCACAAATCTCTCATGACAGCCGTTGGGTTACTGGAGGTTACGAGGGTTTGGGCTTGGTTCGGTGTTGTGGGTTTTTTTTCCCACTATCTGCATTTGTCTTCAGCCTTCGTGAATTTGTTACTCCCTGGATCACTTGGCTGCCTAGTCCCAGAAATTAAAATATATTTTACATTTCTTTCTGTGACATTAAAAATGCATTGCAATGAATAATATAGTAGGTCTGTGTATAAAACTAAAGCTTCTGCATCCCTTTTAAATGTTTGTTCTTTAGCGAAGATTCTCTGAGGGAAACTTATTGAAAGGATGAACAGTAATTTAATTTTTTATCATAAGCATTAGTGGCAAATAAAGGACAAAAGTACTTTGCAAGGCTGAAGAAAGGGAAAAGATATTTATCATGGGAAAATACTGCATCCAGACTGAGTCTCTGGCAGTGCATTCTTTTTCTGTTCAAAGAGAGGCAATAAGGAGATTAATATTCAGAGTCTAGAAACATTTCCTATTTATGTCGTAAGCAGCAAATAGTAAAGTAACTTACCATGAAAGTGTGCTTTAAAATAGTGTATAATAAATAGATTAAAGCTTTTGTAAGGTTTCTGAGAAATACTTTTTAAATTCTGAAAAGAAGTTTGGTAACTATTGTTTTCCCCCAAGAACATTCAGTAATAACAGGTCAAATCATCACAGCTCATATGTATCAGTATTTCTGATACAGGGAAGATCTGCTCTTTCTGGATGACATCCTATGAAAACCATTCCAGGAATTTGCCAAATGTTCACAGATTTGAATTATCATGCCACATCACTGCAGTTTCATGGGGAAAATTAAGTGCTGGAGTAAGCAGAAGAACTTATTGAAGTTAATGGAATTTTAGCCATGTAAAGAACTTTTCAGGTCGCATACCTACCATCTGTGATGTTCTTATTTATTCATGCACAATCTTTTCTGATATCAGTGTAAACTTGGGTCTTCATATATTGCCAAAATGCAGGAGAGAGAAATAACAGCAGTAATGTTCTTCCCCCCCCTCCCAAAAGAAGTAGTCAATATAGTGGAAGTAAAATAGACCATACATCCAAACAGCATAAAAACTATTCAGTATTTAATTCTATTTGCAAATATCTCATGAATTGCAATCCTTTATAAAAGCCAACAGACAATTTTGTTTCAGTAGGTTAAATGGATTTATTGTGACAGATATTACCTTTCCATTTCTGTATCACAAGTGCAATCCCAGCTTGTATTATTTTTGCAAGTGGATAAGCTTTTTCTTCAGGATGATCTCAGACCAAGCCCAAAGATGCTTTGTTATTTTACTGAGCACCCAGAATTAAACAAGAGTGCTCACCAAAACATCCCAGTACAGTAAATTGTGAATAAAATACTGGAGTTTGTGCAGTACCTGTTTTAAAAAAACCTCACCTGTAATAGTGAATCACTGTTTTTTGTTAGGTATTGCATTAGTTTCTGCTAGTTCTAGTAGCACATCTCTTTCTCTCACATAATGCACAGAGACAAAAATGAGAGAAAAAAAAATACTTTCCCTGTTCCAAAACATAGAAATACTTATGCTTGACATCCTACCCCCAAAACCATGACTACTCTCTAGCAATTTGCCAAAAATTGAAAACTCTAAAATAAATTAATGTCTGGCCCATACTAACCCAAGAAGGAGAAAGGAGTGAGACCCAAAAGTAATCTTTCATGTAGAGTCCTTGACATGGGAATACTTACAATCATAGAACCACACCATAGTTTGGGTTGGAAGGGACCTCAAAGTCCATCTAGTTCCAATCTTTGCCATGGGTAGACACACCCTCCACCAGACCAGGTTGCCGAAAGCCCCATCCAACCTGGCGTTGAACACTTCACACTGCCAGGGAGGGGGCAGCCACAGCTTCTTTGGGCAGCCTGTGCCCGGGCCTCACTGCTCTCACAGGGAAGGATTTCTTCCCAATATCTAATCTAAATCTGCCCCCTTCCAATTTAAAACGAATCCCCCCCATTCTATCATTACAGCACTTCTAAACACTCACTCGCTCTTCCCTGTAGGACCCCTTGCAGGCACTGGAAGGCTGCAATAATGTCTCCCTGGAGCCTTCACTTCTCCAGTCTGAAAAAGCCCAAATGTCTTGGCTTGTCCTTATTAGAGGGGTACTTCAGAGCTCTGATCATCTTTGAGACACCCCCTCTGGACTTTCTCCAACTGTGAACAAGAATATCCCATATGATGATAGTTTCTATGTGAACTGCTTGCAATACTCTGGTTAATATATTTTGAAAGTGCCATTTTCAAGCTGAATGCACTATTTCAAAGTGTTAGTATTTTTGGTTTTGTCCTTGGTATTATTTTAAGTAAAATCATCTCATTGGTTGGAGAGGGAAATGATGTAATTAAAATTGTATAATATTCAAAGACAGAAAGTATCAATATTTAATGAATCTATTTTGTCACCCTTCTCACAGCAAATCACATATAATACCAATGGAGTATGAAATAACAGTGGCCCCACCAAGCATCCTGATTCTACCAACCAACTCCATGAACAGAAGACAGAACCCAGTGTTCTGCAGTTGAGTTTGCCAGCTCTGCACCAGTTGCAGCTTAATAACAACACGACAAAGTCAATCATGGAAAATGCTTTCCTATCAAGGCTTTCTATTTCTCTCCACAATAATGGGGTGTCTTGCAGCCACAGACAAAGAAATGGGAGATTAGTAGGACAGATCTTAGCAATTACATGTAACTAGGAGTGAGTGCAGACTTCGGAGCACCAGTGCTTTCCAGATAGCATGCAGTGGTTATATTACTGGACCGTTTTTTAGATTCCTGTTATTTTGAAGACTAAAACTTCCTCAACTTGTAACTTAGTTTATTAAAATCTTTTTTAGAGAGAGCAAAGGGAAGGCACAAGTCTGCTACTGCTCTTTCTCAGAAGAGCTGTGTTCAAAAAAGGAGGTTTTAGCTAAAAAAACATTCTCATCTAATGCAATTTAATCTCACCTAACCACCGAGCCAAATCTTAATACAGAAAGATCACAGAATCACAGAATCAGAATGGTTGGAAGCGGTTGGAAAGGACCTCGAGAGATCATCGAGTCCAATCCTGCTGCCAAAGCAGGTTCCCTAGAGAAGGTTGCTTGATCCTGAAACCATTGTAATAGTTGCATTTGTCCTCTGTATGTGTATTTTATTTATGTATGTATAGATGCAGTCATAAGTTGTGTGACCAAAAGCAAAACCCATCAGAGGTACAGTGTATATTCTAAAGATTATATTTAATGCCATGAGACTAAGCAGCACAGCAGAGGTAGGAAATCTTATGGAAAAATATTTTTATGCCATAGAACTGATAAGGTCTTCTGCCAATATAAAGCCCCCTCCTCCATCCCAAAGATTTACAGGGTTTGAGGGGAGGGGGTTGGTTGTTTTGGGTTTTTTTTTGTTAAGAAGGAAATTGAAACCAATTTGGGAAGTAAAAATACAGGTCACAGGAAAAACAGGTGAGGAGCAAAGAGACAGAAGTAGTTGCATAGAGAAATGTAAGGTAAGCCTATTTTTGTGAAAGCACTAGAACAACTTTGAAAAATAACTGTGGTCTCCAAGGATTCCTGATGGAGCAGTCTCACATTCGGCTCTCAGATACAAGCAGCATCTTGAAATGTCACCTTTTTTCGTAACTAATCCCTCCAGTGGATGTCCAGCTAAGCACCTGGGGATCTCAAGGCAACGAAGCTGTTAATCTTTTTACACCTGGAAAAGTAAACCTCATCACCATTTCTTGAGCAGAATATTCTTCTTTGGCATCTGGTACTATGGAATGGAGTCAGGCATTTTTCTGTAATTATCACCCAAAATGTACTACCCAAGTGTTAATATTCTGTAAGGAAGACATGTGACATGGAGAAGTAAGTACCTCTGGAACTCTGAGGAGCACAGGCAGGTAGTGTTATTTTACAGTTTCATAACTTGTAAATTATGTCAGCTCTAATGCTGTGACCTTGGGAAGGAAATGTAAAAAGAAGAATGAGGTGTCATCCTATTAAATAGTGGAATACTGTGATGTGCTGTGGAAGTAAAAAATGGAAAAGAATTCAAAAAGGAATTGTATTCAATAGAGAACTATAAAGTAGATAGTCATTTGCTAGGGCACAACATAAAGTGCTGACTGCCACAAAATGAGATTATGCTGTCAGGAAAAAGCTTACCTTATACTTACATTCTTTCTTACACTTTTTTTTTTTTTTTTTTTGCTATGTCCCTGACAGGCAACCATGAGATCCTTTGCAAGGTGACCCTTGGCTCTGATCTAGTTGAGCCACTCTTAACATTCTTACACTGTGGGATTAGGTCCCACTGGAAATGAGAACCACAGCACTTTCCCTGTTTCTTCTTAATAGTGGAAGGAAGAAAAAAATGATTGGAAGAAAGGACCTGACTGCTTGTGATTACAGTCCTCAAGCTAGCTCAGACATGCTTCTGGGAAAGTGGGAATGGGATGTCAGATGGATGAGAGGCTGGTGTAAAGGAGGAGGCCTGCAGAGGTGTCCCTACAGACTCTGCATGTGCTAGATGGAAGTAAGCAGTCACTACACAACTGGACCCATCATCTGGGTAACGTGTCACTGGAGTCTCCAAATTACACTCTAGCCTTTTAATAAGATCCTAATACCCTGTGGACAAAACTTAATGCTCCTTGAATTTAGTCACACGGAAAAATAAGACTGCAGTCTCTGGAAGATATAGCAGTCTCAGGATAGTTAACTAAAAGCGCAGTTACCTTTAGTGAACAGGAGAAGAAAATACCACTGGAGTGGGAATCCTGACTAAAGCTGTCACTAGAAATACCCATGCTGCCACAAGCAGTCTTCTAGCTCTGATCACAAGAGATATTTTTCCACATAATGCGAAGAAAATGAAGAAGGAAAATCATAATGGAGGTTCTTATTATCTTCTCTTTCTCATTTTGGCACAGGCCTGGTGTCTGCAGTGTTTCACAAGTACTAGAGTACTAACCATTTTAATAGAACTCCATACTTCATTGCAGAAGAAAGATTTCTCCCATATGAAGGTTCCATTGAATGGAAATCTTTAGAAACACCTGGATAAAGAATATCTGAATAATTTTCTTACTTATTCTATAAAAGCCTTTCTCTGACTTCCCAAATGATGTTTTGTATCTGCTTATTCTTATATCTTATTTTTTTTTTAGCAGATCATGTTATGCTTTAATGCAGATAACAAAACTTTATGTATCACATCATACCTTTTATTTTTTCTGACTGTGTTCTCTGATTTACATAAAAAGTGGGAGAATAACATGGTTAAATTGTTCTGTAGGTCACTATTAAGCAGGAAAGTAACTGAAGTCAAATACTGGAATAAGTTCCAGATGGCTGCTTTTTTTAAGTTCAGTATTAATAACTTCAGTGATAGCAAATTGATCATCTCTTTGTTGGAATAGTGCGGTATATTGTCACTAATCAACAGCACCACCTTCTGCCCAAAGAGAAACACGACAGCTAGGAGAGTTGCAACCTGGCAAGCTCAGTTTGGTGGCTTGATGCAAGGCACAAATCTGTCTTGTCAGCAGCTGGCTTCCCATGTAAGAAATTTCTTCATGAAAATATGCAAAACGCATTCTGTAAATTTTGCAGTCTGATAATTAGGCCTGAAGTGCACGTGGAAAGAAAAAAAAATTGCTTTAGTTATTTGTTAAAACAATTTCATTCTTATTTCCCCACTAGCATCATAATCATCTTGACCATTTATTCATCACAAGATAATGCCAGCAATCTAACAGATTATGCAATTGCTGTGATTTAAAATAAAATAAAATTTGGGAATACTACATTATTTCATGTCACTGTCTAATACAACAAATGTGCAGTTGAGTTCCTGCAGATTTGTATATCTCATCATGGCAACAAATATTTTAAAAATATTTCAATGTATAATCCAGGGGGTATTGATCACACCTGAAGCTCACAGGCTATCTAGCAGGACAGCCAGAAAAGTCACTGTCATTACTGTTTGAGTCTGTTTAGGACAAAAAAAAAGTTAAATTAATATTTCAAGTATTCTTCATAACTATTTCTGACATCAACTTCTCATGCTTTTGCTGTCAGCAAATTAAATAGTGCAGAAATCTGATGTACCTAAGGAAACTGCTGCATATGCTTTTAAATTGTTGTTTGCTGTTGTTGTTGATGATACTATTATTATGCATTTAGGTATTTCTAAAGTAAAGAAAATAAGAAGCAAATAATGCTGTCATTATACCTGTATCTACTGAGTGTATATATATATATGCGTGTGTGTGTGTGTGTGTGTGTGTGTGTGTGTCTAACAAGACTTCAATAAAATGATGCAGAGCAAGATGAAAATGAAGAAAATGTTTATTTCTAAATCTTCCTTAAATTTGTGAAATTAGTCCAGCACCAGAATGACATAATTATGAGACTGAAGGATCATGCCTAAACTTTGGTGCCAAAGTCTTGACTGCATTTTCAGGAGTAATAAAGTTCAAAGAACACGATAATCTGGTAACCACCAGGCAGACCCTTCCACTAGCAATATTGTTTGTACCTGCATATTGAAAGACAGTCATAAAAGTGTTCTATATGCATTTCTCTGGTAGAGGTATTAGTGTGCATTGCCTGACTTATGTTTTTTGAAATCTGTCATATGCTGTGTTCAGCTCTCACTATAAAATTTTCTACAATAAAATGGATAATGCTACTGTTTCCTGAGTCTCCCCCTACATTAACTGAAGTATTTGTTATGCTCATTGCCAGTTTCTGTTTTCTGGCTTTCAAGAATAGTGTTCATAGAAGTGGAGGTGGATTATCTTATCAGGACTTTATATTTCCAAATATCCAGGATGGTCTTACATTCTCTGCTTCCCACTTAAAAGCTAAGTTGGAAAAGAAAGGCTTTCCTCCCCACGATCGATATCTGAACAAGGACTATCCAATACACGCATCTATAGTCTAGACATTAAAGCAAACCTTTCAGCAGCACATCCTGCTTTCTCCTATGTAGCATGACCATGACACCTTATTAAAGCGTCTCTTTTAGTCTTCAATTTAATACTTTATAACATGAACCCCAGACCTTGGAGGCTCTTTTTCCTGCAAGAAAAAGCATATGGTGAAGGATCAAGCAAGTAAGTTAGAAGAACATAATTTAAAACCGCTAATTATCATCTAACAGGATCTCTAGCCAAGCACTGCAATGGAGTTCCCACACACCCACCAAAATGAGGGAGGAACAACAACCAGCCCCTGCAAGACAAGCAAAACAGAAAGACAGCCTTACAACTTTTCCTCATATGAAACCAACTGAAGTCCTACCCACTAGCAGAGCCTCTCCTTACAGGGTTCCAGAGCTTGTGCTATACAGCCGAACTTGATTCTTTTAGCTATCATATTTTCCAATATGCTCCCTTCTTCACCCAAGTATACAAAGGAGATGAGGGTCTAAATGCCCAAATCTACCATAACTTAATGAGCACTAAGAAGGTGAGAGGGAGACCTGGTGGCTTGCAAGTACATTTGCTGGGATTTTTCTGTTTGTTTGCAGTCTGTGTTCTGTTTACTTAAAGAAAAACAAAATAATACTATGATTTCCAGTTATTCCAGGATTTTTTACACAATGAAGGGTAGCAGAATCTGGGCTTTTATCTTTATATCTAATGTCATTTACATACATTACAAAGGCATGCAAGTGAACTATTTAGTATTTTATTTTCAAGGACAGAGGTACTAAAGATGATGATTACAAATCACTTTGAGGCACTCGTATAAACTCCATGCAAACCACTGAAGGGAGATAACGTTAACATATAATGGGAGCAAGATCAGTATTCCCAATTCACTGTAATACTAGGAAACATCAATATGCATTGCTCTGCTAACACAATGTGTGTTGTCTAGCAAAGTCAGAACAAAGCAAAAAAAGAACAAGATTAGAAATCCACGAAAGCGTGTCCTGTACACTGATTGGCTGGAAAATGCTTTTGTATTGCAGCCAAGCAGCTACAAACCAGAAATTTGTTTCATTACTACCAAACCAGAATGTCAAAATCAGAATTTCTCTCCGTTGCCTCAGAGTTACTTCTCAGCACAAGTTGTGGTTCTGCTATTGTGTACAGTAGTCTTTGCTCTCTGGAATTTCCCAGGCTGCTTTTCCCAGTAACAGTTGTGGTCTTGGATGTTACAAATGCCTGCTAGAAATCCACAATCTCCTAAGAAAGCTTTTCTTTCTTCCAATCCTCTAGTCAAAAAAAAAAACCAAAACAAAAACAAAAACCAAACCAAAACAAACCAAAAAAAACCCCAAAAAACCGTGCTGCACAAAGTACTTGGAATCAGCTTCCAGCATGGCAAACATTGCCATCCTTGAGCTGGCGTTAGCTTGTAAGCACTTTGGCTGTGAAGCAGGTAACAGCTCTTTTGAGACCCTATTCACAATTTTGGCTTCTGTAACTTAGCACAGCTGTGCAAAAGGATTCTGTTCCTGAAGAGTTTCAACACTTTCAAAGGACACCTACAAACTTCTTTCCTTTGCAGGCCTTAACCAGACATTACATCTGTTATTACCCTCTAATTCTGTTCTTAGTCTGAAAAGCATCATATCCAATTCCCATGTCCCTACACTTTTCTTCTGTTCCCATATACTTACTGGCACTTTTAAATGCCCTTCTAATGTTATAATTTGCAGCCTTTTTGCTCAGACTGCCTGATGAGAAATGCTCTATTCTTTATTCACACAAAAAAAAAACCCAAGCCATGTTGGTATAGCTCCATGAACCATGTGGGAAAATAAGTTTTTATTTGTTTAAGTTTAGCAGTTAACAGGAGTCAAGTAGTGTGGAGTTTGGGGAAATTCACGTCTTGAAATGTAGATTGAGTCTGCAAAACCATTAAAATTTATTTTCCATTGGAGAATTGTGAGGTTAAGCCATTAACTTTGTGAATTTGCAGAGGTTTCCCTGAAGCTTACTCAAATCTAGTGTTTGTATCATGTTAAATCTATTCTACTTATTACCCTAATAGCATAAATGACCACTCATGCATTGGAGAGTGACAAGATATTCGTAACAGCGCCTCTGAAAACTCAGGGTCACTTTGAAACTAGGTAACCAAGAGACAACTGTATTAAAGCATTACAAGGTTTGTGAAGCTTGTATTCTCTTAGGGGCTTTTCCAGTCATTTGGGTTTATTCATATCCAGACAGACTATCGAAAACAAGCTTTTCGGTGGTAGAAACAAGGGAGTCTTTAGGAGTTTGGCTTTTTGGTGTGTGTGTAGGCTTTGGGTTTGTTTTGTTTAACAAGGATAAGAATAATGAATGTGATAGGCAGCCTAAAGGACAGTGATAATGAGTATGGAGACTTTAGAGTTCTTAGAGTTATTTTCAATGATTAACAAAAGAGCATGTTGATTGGAGGCGAAGGCAGGGGAGAGGTGTTAGCTTTTTAGTTTGGGGGTTTTCTTTATTTTTTTTTTTTTTTATGGATGTCTGGGCACATATACCATCTCCCTGCAAAAAAAAACCCATCTGAGTTGTCTCCTATTCCACTGGTCAGATAAGATGAGTGCCATGGAAGGAATGCTGCGCTTCGGCAGCGAGGAAGCTTGCTGACCCCTCTCAGCTGGCACCCCAAAACAGCAGTAACAGCACACAGAAGTGCTGTTACATAATTAGGCCTTTCTAACTACACTGGGAGGTTCCAAATTAAAGGGTTATACAGTTATTCACATTCAAGTGCTTCATGATACAGGTCTGATAGATACAAAAGGAATCCACCTGGTCAGTCAATGCATTTCTGAGCTAAAATACTTACTTTAGAACTTGCAAGAGAGATCTTTGTTCTAGGACAAGGGAATGGGAGAGAAGTTTTACAAATACTTCATCTCATTTATTCCTTTAAAATCTTACCTTAATAAAGGTCCTTAGAAATGAAAAGAACTACTCCAGAGTTTCATGAAGACAAGAGGCTTTTTTATTTCCTATCTGAAGAACTTTTCTTGGGGATTGAGAACAGTAATCAGCCCAGTTACAAATTACTGTGAGAACAGGGCTGTGGGTCAGTTGTATGTCTGAAGATCCCATTTATAAAAAGATGGACAAAAAGAACGATACAGACATTTTCAAAAACATACTTTGATTAAGCCTATGTGTTAAAGTCAATTCTTAACTTTTAAAAGACCTATATATAATTTTGTGTTATAGCATCTTCAGTAACGTGAGTTCAGATTGCAAAATGCTCATCTGAAGTTGTCTTAAAGTGTATGCATCTGAAATCATTCAGGTATTTTGAATTACATTTATTTTGAAGTAATTATTTCTATTCTACAGTAATGCAGAGTGCATAATTATACTTTTACATCCAGCTGTGGTTTAATTGTAGCAATATGTGCTGGTAGCAGAAAGGGAAAGAGAATTTATTGATGGAGTAAGAGGTATTTGTTATATTGTACCTCCCTCAGCAGTTTTCTCAGCAAGGTAGAATAAATGGGTGAATAGGTGACCTCTAAATGTGCCTGAACTATCCTCTACATTCTGAAAGGATCATTGTCCAGAAGGTTGTTTAAGATAATTTCCTTAAAAGGCCATTGGCAAGCACCTAAAACCACTATTGATCATGGTCCAGCAGGAAATATCTTAACTTCTCAGACTGAGCAACTGAAGATTTGTAAACGTCTTGGCTGCACATGTGCCCAAAACTGCTTGGAAGAAAGAAAATAGAGAAAAGGTTTCCTGCACCATATATGGAAAACAAAATCTTGATGGTTACAGATGTCAGCAAAATGCTTGACAGAATGAAATGGTGCTTTTAAGTTGATCGGTTGAGAGCACCTCATTAGTCAAGAACATTTTATGAGTTAATTTATTGCATATGGTTTGATAAGGAAAACCAGAAAAAGACTGAAGCTCTTAAAAGATTATCCAACAGACAGAGATGAGATGGTCAGTTAAAGAAGATCCCCAGGCACAATGAAGACAAGAAATGAGTTACTAAGAGGTATTTATACCTGTTGGGCATCTGTCCATAAGGATTATTTAGACTCAGAGAGCAGTGAATCCCAGTGTACTTAGAGAAATTATTTGTTTGAAGACATTTCTTATAACTTTGGTTGTGTCTGACTGATGTATAATCACAAATACATTTAGGAGTGTATCTGCAATGTAAGAAATTTAACATTTTTGCTTCACTGAAGTGTTCAAGACTCCCATTCAGCTTACATATAAGCACAGATGTTATATTTCTGGTCAACAGTCTTCCAAGTTTTAATGTCCCCATAAGCCTCTTAGCTGATGCCTAAGCTTATCTTGTTTGTGGAACATGAATTCTTTGTCAAACTGTACTCCCAAAATGGGAACAGAAATTTTTGGGCTGATACACATCTCTCTGGGTCCACTAAACCCAGATGTGCAGCGATGAAGGCACTCTTGTGAGTAGAAGTCCTCTCACCACAGAATATGAAGTATCACTTGCAACACCAACACAAAAGAGAAGGTGTCCTAACCACCAGCCTTGTTGCATTTACTTCTTTACAAAATTAATTAATCCCTCCCCACCCCCCTTCCCTTCAGATATCTGGCATCATGTGAGTATTCATTTGCAAAGTTGGTTTCTTAACTCCACACTTATTCTTTAGCTCTAAGTTCAGTTGGGATCTCATTGAAAGGCAGTTCACCCACCCTAGAATATCCCACAGGCTGATGGTCTAGGCACTGGGGGCACTAATTCAGATCAGACAGACTGAATATGTGAACATAATTTTTTCTGTCCTAAGTGGAATACACACGATATATTGGCTGTAACCAAATGCAAGTATCCCTCTTGCATTTGGTTACTGATTTTGACAACAAATGGTGTTGTCCATGAGAAAGGCATTTCTGATTTAGCTGCCTAACTCCTGGGAAGGATGGAAAGCTGAGAAACATCAGCACTCTTTGCTGTTACATCATTTCCCTTCTCTGTTTCAAACTGTTCCATCTCTTTCCCCTTCCAAAACAAACTTCCTAGTAGGAACTATGCCTAAAGAGTGAGCAAGTGCAAACTGTTCTGTAACACTTTTGTCTCAAAGCCCAGGATTGATCCTGTTTCAGCTTTGTACAGTCATAACCTTACTGATTAGTCTGACTGGGCTGTTGTGGAGCCTGCTTAGCAGCCAGTGATGCACAAACAAGGCACTGAAACCCATAAGTCACAAACCAAATGATCATACAACGTGTGCTGTTCTCATTAATCAGCAGTGTTCTAAGACATAATAAATTCCAAATACTCAAAAAGCTACCTAGTGTTGGGGGGTGGGAGGGGCGGAGTGATGTTAACATTGATGGATCATGAGAAATCAGGACTTACAATCATTTTATTTAACTTACAATGACTGAATTATGCACTTTTGGACTAAGATACAGCCTTTGGACCAGACATGGTTTCTTGTAATTATTTCAGACATAAATTTTAGAAGATTATCTCATTTAGAGCAAACAAGAGACAGGAGTCTACAGACTCCCTGCTTCCTTGTAGAACTAGCATCTACTAATCAAAAACATTTACATTTACTTTCCTCAAGGAGGGAACATATATTTTCTTTAATGACATCAGTAACAAGTCTCTGAAAAACTGACTCAGAGTCAGGGTTCCTAATGTATAAAACAGTCAATGGTTTATGACTATTTTTAAATTTAGCTCACAACTTTGGCAGATGTGCAAAAAAACCCTTACAAGACATAATTGTGAATTAAACACAAAAAAAAGCACAGGGTAGTCTTATGCCAGTAAGAAAAATAGCTACTAAAATATAAGAAATTTGCCTGTAATATTTGTAGTTTAAAAATAGAATCCTAAACATGGAACTGTTTCAAACGTAAACGGATTCATTTTGGAATTTTCAAATTGGTCCTGATTGCTTCGATTCCAAGTGAAAACCAGGAGATCTTTTATCTGTAGGTCAAGTATGGCTAGAAAATTTGCAAAACCTTGGCTTTTGGCCAAATATGTCAAAAATTCAGCACAAGCAGACTCTCTACTAAGAGTTGCTTAAAATACATACTAAATATATACTAAAATATACAGCTGATGCATTCATTATTTATATAAGGTAGAACAAACTCAATTGCTGGGAATACACCTAGGAAGTTAGAGAGTTAGTTCAAGGTCCTGCTTCAGGGAATGATTAATTATTTATACAAAGTAAAAACAGGTCTGAAAGAGGCTAGAGGAATGTGTTGTCATAATATCTGATAAACTGATAGAGTTGTCCTTTGGGAAATGGAAGATAATTTCAGAATCTAAGGGTGTTAACTGTTTGGGGTATCTTCTTGATTACCACCCATTAGATCTCGTGAAAAACACTTAAGACTTCAGTGGTATTCATTACAAACCTAACCCCTTACTCGTCTCCAAGTCCAAACCCAACATTTACACTGAACCAAACATGCATGCAAATGCTTCTACTTGGCTCATGTGTGTAATGGTGGCTTATTAGCAAGTAGCTAGAAATATTGGCATGGCTTGTACCCCTCAGAGTTACAGAGGCATTTTTGAAGGGTTTTTGACATCTAAAGATGCAGATATGAAGCTGGCAAAGTTTTAACCATTATAAACCTCTTTGCATTTTTAGGTGCCTAAATACCCTGAAAAGCTTGGCCTTGAGAACCACAATGCAGGCTCAGTGAGCCACAGGCTTATTTCGTAGGCCTTTCTTCTAGTCTTATTTAACTTCTTGGACAAAACAGCTACCTATATCCTCCTTCAGTTAACCTGATTAATTTACTTAAAATAAAACATGGATTTCTCCAATATTATCAATAGTAATAACAAAGTTATCACATCATGTTTTTATATTAGTAATTATTTAGCCACTTGCAATTCCTGGAAGCTAGAAACATCCAGTGCTTTTTGCATTCAGTAATCCATAATGGAGATTAATTTCTACTTGACCAATAATCCTAGGTTATCTTTCTCAGTATAATACCATTGATAGCAAACTCAGACAGACTCCTTCTTGTATCAAAAAGCTATCAACTTACTTCTCTCAGGCAAGGTTCTCAAACGCATGTTTCCTTATTAAGAAAAACAATGCCCACAAATAAAACAGATCACAGTTATCAAGACTAGAACACAGAGGACTTGGAATACAGAGGGCAGTAGATTATCCTGTTTCTTTCCTTTTTTACTGATTTTGACAAACAAGTATGAACACCTGGAGAATCATAGATTCACAAAATAGTTAGTGATGGAAGGAATCTCAAAGACCACCTCCCTCCAAACCCCCTGCCATGGGCAGGGACAGCCTCCACCAGACCAGGTTTCTGAAAGCCCCATCCAACCTGGCCTTGAACGCTGCCAGGGAGGGGCCAGCCACAAGCTTCTCTGGGTAGCCTGTGCCAGGGCCTCACTGACCTAAGGGAAAAAATTTTTTTATAAGAAAATTTTATATTTATATAAGAAATTTATAAAATTTCTTTTTATATCTGATCTAAACCTACACTTTCATTTAAAGAAGAAATTAATCTTGTATGAAAATTATATTGTTGCAGAAATGAATATCTTAGAAAGTCTTACATCTCTTGTGGTTCAGTCCCAGACAGAGGCTGAGCACCACCAGCCACTCGTTCACTCCTCTTCTTAAGGAGAGAAAACAGACCAAGCCCTATGGGTTGGGATAAAAACAGTTACTGATAAACACTTTGAGAAATGAACAATAACAGACAGACCCATTGATACTGCAGAGTACTTTACAGACCAACAGACAAGAAGATAACACAAACCACTACATCAACTTAGGAATCTCCACACCCAACCCCTTACCTCTGCCCTACCAACCCCTTTTATAGGGGCTTGAGAGATGTCAGGTGGTGTGGCAACAGCCCAGGCCAACTCAGCCCACCTGTGCTGGCTGCTTGGGAAAGTCACCTCTGTCCTGGCCAGAACCAGGACAATTCAAAATTATATGTGCTTGGTACTTGGTTTGTATTTGTTTTCCAGCTTCACTCTTACACTGTGGCATCCAGCACAGTATCAGTCATGCCTGGTGAAAATCCAGAGGCTTGAGAGGGTTCTCTGAAAATGGACATGGGTGTTCTGAACTTTCTCTCTTTCTTTCCACTGCCCTTTTCCCTTCAACCAACAGCAATTCTCCTTTGTCCCTGCTCAGTGTATCGGGTGCTTAAGAAAGGATGAACATTGCTAGCAGTGATGAAACAACTCACATTTTACTCTGAGTGTTCTATTTTACTGTGGATCTCTTAATAAAAATGAACCACATTTTGTAGCGTTATGACATCTCCGCTGATTAAACATTACTTTCAGTGCATGTCACAGCACTTTCCTCTAAGGTTTACTGGCTTTTGGTACTGATGATGATTGATGCATTGTTTATACGCAACATTAAGCCTGTGCTTTGCCTATTTCTGGCAAATGAAAGCCATTTCTGTTCCAAACAGTGAAACTTAAATCAGTATTTTACCTCATCCACACCGTCACTCCTTTCATGGATCTAACGCTACACAGAAAAACCTGGCTTCCTTTCCTCTCCAGGCTGCCTAAACCATAATAATTTCAAAGGAAAAATTCAATGGAATTAATAGTAATTTGAAGCTGTAGTAGATCATGGCCCAGATTAATAATCTACTTAAACCTTAACCGTCTCCAAGCATTCTTCCAGCTCCTAATATTCTGTGATTCTGTGATTCAGAGCACATATGTTCTATCTTTGATGGTCTCTCAGGTACTTTGCCACATATAGCTCAAGAATTCCTAAAATCCTTCATGAATTTTCAACCCTCACATATTGTCACAATCCTTTACATTTTGTTTCTCTTCTATAAGGGCCATTGGCTCAGATGTGACATCAACTATCATTTGTAAAGGGGAGGAAATAAAAAAATGTCTTTTTATGTAGTAATACTTTTTAGTGGTATCATGCCCCATGGGTGATTTTGTACTGAAGACTGAAAAATGAGGGAGGGGCGGGGTTGCATCCCAGGTGATTGCCATGAACAACCAGTTCTGGCAGACTGCGCAGCTAATGCGGGTATTCAAATGGTAGATGACACTGTATCTCACAGCAGATGTCCACTGGGTTAGAGTCACATATAAAGATCTGCCTGGGTACAGCTGTGTCAGAAGGCTGCACTTGTGTTTGCAGAGTGAAATGTCCCTGTACAAAACCCAAAGGGAAAGCATAGTGTTATGCAGTTCCTGCAGGAGAAGTTTCCTGCAGTTTCCTGCAGTTCCTTTTGCCTTCACAAAGTTCCTGCTTTGTGAAGGCAAAGGAGGACCAACCACAATTACATATGATCGAGAGGTTATGCTAGAAATAAGATTTTAATTTATTTATGTAAACCACCACATACTCTACAAAAGGGACTCAGACAGACACATCCCAGAATATCCAATCACCTTATGGTCAGGATTCTTCTTGTACAAGGAAAAATTCCATGTCAAAGGGTCAGAGAAGAGACATGAATCTGCATATTTTATACCCTAAAAATCTTGCAGACTAATCAATCAAATATGAGTTTTGTTCTCTGCTTTTATTTGTGGTTTGGTTTTGTGAGCAGTGAGTCATCTAGACTTACATAACAAATTTCAAGATGGGATTTACTGGTGCAAATCAAAAGACAGAAGTTTTCATCCAGACTATGCTTAGAGCAGTAATGGATGAGCTGTTTTGGAAGCCATCACCCCAGCTGTCTAAATCAATTCTTAGAAATTATCAGACTGATGGCAGAAGAAATAGACATAACTTCTATCCTAATCTTTGCTACATCAACTAAGCATCTGAGATATATTTGCACGAAAATTCAAGATTTGCAGTTTTTTGTTTGTGACTGACTTCAGTTTGAAAAATGCCTTTGAGAAAGTAGTCAGGTGATAAGCCTTGCCTCTGCTTTGAATTTTCTGCCTAGTTTTCTGGTTCTTTGTGCAGTGTACTGTTCCTTTCTTGAGCGTCCTATATTGGGAAAACCTTTCTATGAATTTTAGAATACCCTATAGAATGATTTTGGCATTCCAAAGTCTGTGTTGTATCTAAAAACTATGTACAGTGTATTTGGCTTTCCTTTGTTCAACAGTAAATGACTACACAGGATGTCTTGATTTATCTTCCTTAAACATTCATTATTGGGCATAATTGCCATATCTCTTATTTTCATTCCCCTGAGCAGCCTGTTTTAATCTCATACCATATGGAAGTGATTGCAAGCCATCAACAGCAAAGGAAAACCTGAGGTAGGTTTACACTGAGATAAAATGCATCTGCTCCAACATAACTGTTGTTATTTTACTGCAGGATGACATAATCCTGGATTATGTCAATGGCATAATCAGTGCTTTAGTCCGAGAAAGAAGATATTTGCAGTCCCCTCTATGTAGTTATTGATCAGAAAAATGTAATGGCCACATTTGGTCATGACTTACCTAGCATATGCCTTAGTTTTGCACACTGAATTTTGACAGAGCAAAATATGTCTCTATCAAAGTGCAAACTCCCTTTTATGTTCCAGGACATCATTTTCCATTATATTTTGAATTCATGTCTTATTTCTCTAAAGTGTTCAAAATACCTACCCTCTTGAGGACTAAGGCTTAATACCTCATTAAATTACAATCACAGTAAAGCCCTGAGGTCTACATTCTGAGGTTATCAGCTCTATGTTCCCAGCCCGTTCCCAAGGTAAAATGTGTATTCTGAAAAAAAGACTTGATCAAGCAGTGTGAAGAAGGAGATGGCAATAATCTCTTACCATCTTTAAGTGCCCTGTGTACATGGAAATAGAAAGGAAATAGAAGACAGGAGAGCATGGCGAGAAATTCTGGCTGACTTCTGACTATGACTAGCTGTGAGGTCAAATGAAGTTAAATAGTCCACCAAACTTAGTTCTCAAAAATCTGCAGTACCACTTCCTTAAAATACTGTGGATGTCCTTGTGCTAATCTGTTTCCTCACTTCCCTGCTCACAAAAAAACTTGGTCTCAGAATATTATAGGCAGATGTCTGGGAATCAGACCTCAGATATCAGAGTATCAGGCAGCTACAGACTCAATATACAAGGTTTGTGGCTAATCATGGGTGCTCCAGGGCATAGGTACACAGGGAAACAGGACTGGGAAGCAAGACAGGACCTGGATACCACACTGACTGCTTTACTTAAAACTGTGTTCCCTGCCCCTGCTACAAGATACTTCAGCTAGCATTCCTCAAGGCTGATACATTTCAGAAGGGATTGCTCCTTAAAATCTGTGACTTGGTGCCAACTGGTGCTTCTTGGCCTTGGGACAAAGCACCATGACAACAGACAGCGACAAATCAGAAAGAACCGAGTCAATCCAGTCCAGGATGGTTTAGAAGCTATAACTACATCTCTCTGCAACAAACTGGCACCACTTTAAAAAAAAAGGAAGAAAAAAACCCCAAGGCTTGTCCAGGCTGTAGCTGTTCTCTAACAACCACATTAGGCTTAGGCTACTGAACCATATTTCTTAAGAAGTTGGTTTTCTGGGGACATAATCACCCCTTCCAGTTACTTTTAGCAGTTTCCTGATAACCTTGGAAATGGTCATAACAGCTGATTCTGTGGAATCTATGGGACTCAACAGAAGATGTTTTTTTATACTGTAAATATTTTCATTCACTGGGAAGTAGCTGAAATCCATAGTTCTATAAAATATTGACCTTGTTTACTTCTGCAGAGCTGTGTCAGGAATTCTGAAGCTCGGTACCAAGGCAATAAGTATGTCAAATAATCCTTTAATTAGATTAGAGGGTGCAGCTACTATATGTCAAATGCTCATTGATAAATGAAAAAGCCTGTCTTGAGGTTTCCTGAGTATGTAAGATCTATTTATTTGCCAAACAGTTAATTTAAAATTACTTCTAAAGGACTGTATTGTTCAAGGGAATACTTAGGTATATCAGTATACCTCTGAAAAGGCTAAATCTAGCCTGAAAAATATTTAAATGCTTCCTTGTTTATTGTATGCATGGGAGACATATTTCAGCTGGAGAGGACCTATATACATCCCCTTCCCCTTTGCCATTTATGACAGCATGCTAAAAAGGTAGACTTCAGCTCACTACTAGACACCACAGAAGGGCAGGGTACATCCCAAAGCCTTTATATGCCTGATACCAAAGAACACCCTCCTGTATGACATCAGGTCTCAGAGAGGGAAGCAGTTTTGAGCTAAATTATCTTGTTTTAAGTTATTGTTCAGTACAGTACTTGCTTTTTTTTTTTTTCTTTCATCTGACTCTGGCCTCCTAAGTCTGAGGCTTACTGAAGCCCACATCTCTTCTTCCAGCACAACATATTAAACAGTAGTCTACAAGCTATTCTGGGCAGAATGTTTTCTAGCCCAAAATGAGCTTTATATCATAGAAAGATTCCTTCTCCCTTACTAGCAGAATCCTGGCATCTGAGCATTTCAGCTGGATGTCTAGACTGAATTACATCAAAATCTATTTTAGTTGCATTTTCATTAATTAGGTCTTTTAGTGACAAGTACATTTATATACATAATATGAAATATTGGATTGTGACTATGGAATATTGAGACTATCAATACTTATGAAGGCTGACATACACCCTTATGCATTGTCTTATATATAAATAAAACCTCTGCTGCAAGTACTTGATGGCTGATTTCTTATTCTGTGATTGCACATGTTCAAAGTATATATTTGCAGACCTATCAAACCCATGTTAATTTTTATCACAAGAAAGCTGTTGAGAAAGTGTTGGGTATTTTTACCAATACACTTAGGATTATCATCCTGATATCTGTTAATGTCATTCAGTGAAAAGTTTACAGTGACAAACAATGTGCTCATGACCTTTACTGTTTAAATGAGCATTTTGAGGTTATCAGCCATGTAGTTGCTTTGTAAGGGCTTAGCAGATGAAAAGATGTTCCCCGCATCTACCTGAAAATTCTATCCAATAATGAACTTGCCCATAAAAAGAGGAGGGCAGAGCAGAGCAGAGCAGAGCAGAGCAGTGCACTGTTTTGCCATATGGACATGGTGATGTATACTTTTTTAATTATTATTATTAATATGAGAGAGGTCTTAGAGCAGGAAAACATATGCCCAGCAGTATAACAAAACCACAGAGTGAGCCACGCACCTTCACACATTCCAACAGTTTGTTTGAATGTAACGAACATGACTACAGAGCTTTTAGCTGCCTCAGGCCCTGTACTACGAACTCAGACTACATGGAAAAAACGAGATGTCAGAAAGGAAACTCTACTTGTTTTTGAAATAAGAATGACTTTTCTAACTGTCTTGTACACATAATATGTGTGAATTTCTTATATGGTGCAAAAATGTTAAAATACACAACCTTCTGTGGGCTGAACATTAACAGAGCCTGGCAACACGTTATAAAACAAAGCTTTTATCAAGGCAATAGGAAAGATGAACATATAGTTACTCACACAATTGCTGATAGCAAACATAGCATCATATGCAAGACCATGGCTCTGGTGGACTTCCAAGGACACTCTGTGTTTGGGTTATCTGGCAGCAGTCACCAATTCTGCAAACAGCTTTTGAATGCAGGTAAGAGCCACGCCACTCCTTGCCTCCTCCAAGGGCAGTGTGGCTTGGGAGAATCATACCTTACATGAATAATGTGGGCAGCATCCTGTCTGCACTGCTGATTCTGGTCAAGGTCAAGGTGTTAGGAGGCAGGGTTTCACTTTCTTTTTATTAATAGTTTCACATATGTGTGTACATGCTTATATATATGTTTAATACTTACATCTAAAATCTCATTGAAAATACTGAAAGACTGTATGTTGGTTTTGTGTAAACATGTAACTAGAAATCTATTTTTCTGTTGCTGCTTTTCTACAGTGGCAGTACCACATGTCTCTTAGAGAGATAAGCAGTCAGCAGTCAGCAATCATCATTTAGTTCTCAAGCAGCAGCCTACATCTAAGGCTTGAAAATATATTTTAATACTTCTGGACTACAAGCATAATTTTAAAAATTACACAATTAGTCCTTTTCAGCTAATCAGATGAAAAACTCGAATATTCGCCTTAGTGATATTTATATTATACTCACCATGTACAGTGATAATGTTAACATAAATAATTGTCATAATAACTGTTTTCTTCTTTATTATAAATATGGATGGAAGAAAATTAGTTTTTCATTGGCTTCTTTCTTTCCTTCTTTTTTCTTCTATCAGCTTCCTGAAATGATAAATGGAGCTGCTTCTAGAAAGGGGAGCTACTGCAGTGATAGACTTGTTCTGTATCCTTCTTTATATAAGGCAGATCTGTCCTCATTTAGAAGAGGAAATTTTAAGACAATCATCTAAAAAACTCTATTCATTTTGCCAGACTCCCTATAATTACTGTTAATTGCATTGTTTCAGAAATTGATGGAGCATTATAAGAGAGGGAAGCAGAAAAAGGAAAACATCATCTTCAACAAAGCTCTTGGAACAAAAAGACTCTTTGCCTACAGGGCACATGAGGCAGTGCAATGCTGAGAGCCTGCAGCATAGTCTGTTACTTAGAGGACACACTGTCATTTACCGAATTAGTCAAATTATCATCCTTCTTTGTAGCGGACAGATGTGATATGTTCTATTATTTTAGTATGGAGGTAAAAATTATGTGAATTCTTTTGGGTTTTTGCCAGGACCTTCCCTGAACCAAGCAGTGCTGAGACCTTAGGATGACCTTCATGGTGTTAAAAGGATAAGGAAATATGGGTGTGCAAGAGCAAGTTTAAGATTGAAAGGATGAACCAGGACTCCAAATAAACCTGGGTGTCAGAAGAAAAATCCCTAAAAGGTAAAGCTACTTCTGAGGTTAGTTTGGTCTCTCATCAACTTTTTCTGCTACTATAGCTTTATCAAGATGCCCCTGTTGCTTATTTGAGTAAAGCTAGGTCATGATGATACTTCCTGTAATTCGTGTAAATAACTCACTAAACCAGCTAGCAGAGAACTGATGTTGGTCTCCCCACAGAAAGTTGATTTCTATGCGTTAGAGCTCAGCTTTAAGACCTCAACAGCCATTGACACACAAAAGAGAAGCATACAACAGCTGCAACTCCTGACTATGTCATCTGGACATAAGTGTTAAGAGATCAACTGAAAGCCAATAACACTGAGCACAGAAGCAACATGATCATTCCGACTAACTGCTCCTTTTCACAGCATATCTAATAAGATGCCTGGTAGCTTCTATGTTAAGTAATATGAAAGAAAGGTAGTGTGTAAATGGACTAGGTTGGTAGAGCATGAGTATGCTTTTTGCACCTGCTGATGAAGAAAAGTTAGAGGCATAGTTAATTGATGTAATATATTGCACACCTCTCTGGTAAAATGACTGTTCAGCTATCTATTTCTTCATTGCTGAAGAACTGAATTCAGACTAGAAGGACCATGTCTAATACAAACATGAAGTAAAGTAGTAAAGTTTGGTGGTGGTGGTATACTTTTATTAGAATACAGAAAACAGATTTAAGTATATGCCCAGCCTCCAAATCACAGTTAAGTCAATTTGCAACAGAGTCGTATGTTGTCTTCATGTTAGATATCCCAATGTTCATATTTTTAACCAGCTTACTTTAATCAGAACTAAATAGTAAAAGTTAATTTAAGCAGAGATAACAATATCAATGTGCAGAAGTTTGCATGTTTTCGAAACAATCCCCAAAACCTTGTAGTACCCCAACCCAAATAAAACTACAATGTAAGTTCATTATATATCATAGAATCATAGA
>VXBZ01010159.1:1865-56417 GCA_013399135.1 Heliornis fulica
ATCCCTGCCCCCGGCTTCTCGCCCCTATCGGGCGCGGACCTGCCCTCGGTAGTTCCCCGTGCTCGTCGTCCTCTCCTGTAGTCACGGGGTGTCTGCAGGAAACGGGGCTGCCTCCCCCCCGCACCCTGCTGCCTTCCTTGTCGCCCCTGGCCTCCCCAGGCTCTTTGCTCTCACCCCTTGTAGGCCCTGGCCCTTCTTTTGCTCTCTGCACCCCCCAGCACAGACCCTCCACTCCCTTCTCCCCTTGCTGGTGTGCCCCTCGGTTCAGTGGGCCTCAGTGGGCCCCTTCTGTTCACCCCACTTGCAACTTCGCTGTTCCCCTTCACCACCACCCCTCTGCCCCCCTGCTCCTAGCACCCGATCCAGCAGGCAGGGGTTTCCCTGCGGCAGGTCACCAGGGTCTCCCTCCCGTTGCCTGGGATGCCCCACATCCATTTTAGCTCCGTTGATGGTCACCCTCCCAGCCTCATCCCTTCCTGCCTCCCCCACGTGCCTTGCGGGAACCCAAGGGACTGGAGCCGTTCCATTTTTATCTCCTACACCCCTAGGCTGGATAGTGGTGGGTGGTGATGGTTCTTGTGTGTGCAGTTTGGGGGAGATTAGAAGGAATTGCTTTGAGCTTCTGTGATCCTCGCAGTCATCCTCATTCCAGTCTCTCTTCTCCTTTCGTTTCACACTTGCTTTCTGAGAGGAAGGTTTAAAGACCCTTTCCCCCTGCTCCTCAGTGTTACTAGTGCAGGGGAGGCTGCTGCTCCCCCTGCTTTGACTGTATGTCCCGAAGAGGAGAGGGAGACACGAGGACACTTTAAAAGGAGCATGACCCAAACACAGAGCGAGATTGTCATCAGCCTTTCTCTGTGTGTGTTTGTGTTCACTGTTTGTTCCCCACACCCCGTGGTGTCTCCTCTCCAGGTTGGGGTGTGTGGTGGGGGGGTCGCTATGTCGGATGACGATTCGAGGGCCAGCACCAGCTCCTCCTCATCTTCATCCTCCAACCAACAGACAGAGAAAGAGACAAGCACGCCTAAGAAGAAGGAAAGCAAAGTCAGCATGAGTAAAAACTCTAAGCTGCTATCTACCAGTGCCAAGAGGTGAGGATGCAGTCGGTTTTCTCCCTGATTCACGGCTTCTTCACTCCTTCCTCATTTTGTTTTGCACCGTTCCCTTGCTGCTTCCCTGTTGCTTCCATCCCTCATCTCTAGCTCTTATGCTCAGACTTTCTATGAGAAGCTGCCATTGTCTCACTTTTTTCAGCATTTCTGTGCAGCGAGTGTCTGTCCAGCTTCACTGCTCTCTGGTCTGTCTTCCTGCTTCTTCCTCCATTCCATCCCAGATACTTTCCTGTCTTGTCTTCCTCTGGGCTGTTACCGTGTTCCTCAGTTATTTCTGCTGTCTTTTCCTTTTTCCTTATTAGAATCCGTTATAGTGTATGATTGGCGTGTAGGACCTTCATTCCTTCTCTGCTACTTGAAGCTTTGTAGTCCTGGGTTAAGGCATTGTGTTTCCACATCAGTTTTCCTCTCTGTAGGTTGGGATTGATCTAGAGTGTTTGTGAAGAGTTTTGGGATTGCTTGGACTGGGGGAGTGTGCTCCAGGGCAGGTGGTGTTACATAGCCCCAAGTCTGTCTGCTCATCACTTACATTGAATTTTCTGTGTATGGTTGGATGTTGACTAGAATAAATGATCTGCAGCAGGTCTGCTTGTGGACATTCTGAACAGAGTAGTTTGGGGTTTCTTTGAGAATTAAATCATTTTTATTCCAGAATAATGTCTACATGGAGAAGAAATGCCTGTACAGAATAGTAATTCCAGAACAGTTATGTCAGTTTTCTTCACCTGGACAGCCTCTTGGGGCCACTCATTTTTTTTGTTGGGTTTTGTTGTTGTTTTGTTTGTTGATTTTTATTTAAATGTTACCCTTTCTTATTTATTCCCTGTTTCACCTGAATTCAGCACCATCCCGCTCCAGGGAGCTAAGCTGACAAATGAAGTTTTCAAGCAAACTTGCAATACTTCAGTAAGAATAATAAACCATCTCACTGCACAGCTTTGCCAAGCAGCACAGAGAGGTCGTATCTGTAGGTGTCAGAAGTGACTGGGGTTTTATGCAAATGCCCTGTCGTTGCAACTAAGTTCTCTGTGGCTTTGTAGAATTTAGGCAGTTTGATTATTCCAGATCTCCACTCAGCAGGTTTCCATGGCAAAGTGACATAGATAGTGATGAGTGGTGTTTATGTGTCGTGCCCTTAACCATTTTTAAAAGAAGATTGTAAACTGCCTAATACGAAAAGGCTGTTGTTCTCATGTAGAAGTGGAAGAAAGGCAGAAGATGCTGGCTGAGTTTAAAGGAGAAGGGAGGCAGGGAGGCTGGCTGAGTGCTGGGTGGGGAAATCTGGAGGGGAAGCCTGAGTGACAGTAATGGGACTCAAGGGAAGGGGATGATAGCTGGTTGGGCGTTTTGAGGCGAAAGCTGTGTAAGCCCAGAATAGTCTGGGCTGGGAGGACAGGGTGTTGTCTAAACACAGTGAAGAGAGGGAGCGTCTGGAGTCCTGAGGGAAGGGACATGGGGATGTTGTGGGTGAAGAGAAGGGAGAATTGAAAGTGGCAGGAATGCGCAGGAGCCTCGGAAATAGATATTCACCTTCCTGTAAGTGTCCTTGGGAACGGCTCAGTCGTTCACTCCCTTGGGGCTGGTGTTTTCTTCTCAGGATGATGATGGGAAGCTGGAGGGGAAGGAGGGGGGAGCCAGTTTGGCAATAGCTGTTTCTCTCAATCCAGCAAGACAAAATTCCTTTTCAGACTGCAGTTTCCTCCTAGCATTCAGTGCATCACATTAGCAGAGGTTTCCCCTCATTTACAGGCTGGCTGGCAGAAGACAGCAGACAGCCTTTTCCACTGCCCCTGTGTGGCAGTTGGCATCTTTACAGCAGCGTACAACAGTGCACCTGTCTGTGTTCAGTGCACGGTGTCTGTCTGCTTTTCTGTCCGTCTCTGTAACAGGGCGCCTGTCCTGCCTGGTGTGTTTGGACTGGTGGGAAGCTGCAGCCGAGAATGCCTCTCTCACATAGTGTGGCAAACTCACAGTGACAGTATGTCTGTAAGGCGTATGTGTTAACTGCTGTCCCACACGGTGACTTACTTTTGTTCCTTCTCCATTTTATTGCCACAGGATTCAGAAGGAATTGGCTGACATCACCTTAGATCCACCTCCCAACTGCAGGTTGGTGTTGATTCCTTCCCTGAGGAGGGTGGGGGGAGGTGAGGGGCTGATGTGTGCCTGTGTGTGTTGTGGCTGTCCTTGGAGGCTCTGGGTGAAGCAGAGGCATGACTGTTCAGGTGACCAACAGTACTTTTGTGAATGTTTGCATGATTTTAAACAGTTTGCAGCGGTGGGGGCTGGCCTTCAGAGATTATATGTGTTTTGATACAAGTTTTCTGTTTGTTTTGGGAGTTGCTTCTGGTTGTGTTTTGTTTTTTAACAAATGCATTTTAGTCTGTTATACTGGTTGAATGTATGTTTCCAAAACTGGCCTATAAAGAAGAGTGTGAAAACTTCCTCTTTGTTTTCTTTTTGCTTTATAAATCTAATGCCTGACTGCAGTAATCTTTTATATAAACAAGCGACCTGCCAAGGAAGTGGAGAATAGTAAAGTGCTGTGAGTTTTTTAGCTCAGAGAGGTCTGTTGTGAGCAGTAACTTACAGTGGAAGAGAAGTGCAAGTTCATCACTTGATGGGTGCCCTATAGGAGCACATGAATTTGCCAGTGAAATAAAAAGTGGGGATATTTTCTTGCCCTTTAGAAAGTAACTTCTTTCTAACTGTATTTTAGAACTTTTACAGTTTATGTTTTAGAACTTGCATGGTTCCTTTAAAACATCTTGCAGGTGATTTGGTTTGTTGCATGGTGGCCCGAGCCTCTTTGCATTTGCAGAGGAGACAGTAGTAGTGTAACTGTATCTTTGGTTCTGCTTGCTCAATTGAGAGGAAGGTTGGTTTTCATCTGGACTGCGTTCACTGTAATAGCCAAAGCACAACTCTGTTCATATCTTCTTGCTGCCACTGAAGTTTGAGGCCTTTTGATGTTGGTAATGGCAGAAATCAGAAAAAATTCTGTTTATTTAAGTTGGTCTTTTTAGTATCAAGCTGTCACTCACATGAATCTATTGAATCTATCTTCTTGTTGCTGATAGTCTGCAAGGGACATAACCGCAAGAGTTAGCCTGACAGGTCCAGAGTTGATGTTTCGTTAACAGGTCCAAGGATCATAATTAATGACAGGAAGAATGGGGTGTACATGTGAATAGAGGTCTAGGCTGATACTAAAATTTTTGAGCTGTTTGGAAGATAACTGATGAGGTCTGAAATCTTTAACTGTGACAATATTTTAGTGATGATAATGGCTACCTGAATTTTACAAGAGTTTCCTGCTTTTGGGCTGGAGATGTCTGTCCTGTCTGTGTCCTGGCTCTGAGTCAGGATGAGGTCCACATGCTTTCCTCTCCTTCTTCCATCGTACCCTGATTTTCATGGGAGGGAAACCCAGAGGCACAGCTCAGAAAGGCACTGTGTCATGATCTGTAGATAAGAGTTTGGATGATCAAGGTGCTGGGACTGCAGTCTGAACTTTGCAAATCTATAACAAAATTATGATAATATTACAAGCATGTCAGGTGGCAGGTTTCATCTGAAGGCTTGTGTAAATAATACTAGAACAGTAATTTGTCCTTGCTTCAACTGGCATCATTTACAAGTAAAGATGATCTAGCAGCCTACCTGTAAAAAGAGAATATGGTTGTGACTTTTAATTATTTTGGATTTAAATACATAGACCACTGAGAATAATGCACTTCAAGGCCCACATCATGAAGTTTGTGGTTTCTTAACCTTTGTAAACACTTCTAATGGTAAAATGTATTTCATAAAACAAGTAGCGATGATTAATCTTTGCTCATAATGCAATTAAAAGTATTCTGCATTCCTTCTGACCTTCAAATGAGTGACAGTGAAGGCTGGCAACTCTTGCAAATAAAACACAAAATTCAGGTAATTGTTATTGTCTGTTAATATGTCGATAGGTAGGAAAATGTGAATGGATGGGTTTGCGTATGTGTGACCAAAGGGGTTTTGGTATTGCTCATCTTGGGGTGAAGTCATCCTGTTGCAGTAAAGATAGTGCTGAGAGCGAAGGAGAACAGCTCTACTTTATGATTGTCGAGGTTCCAATTGCACAGTTGGGCTTTGGGAGTTTCTTTCTCTAGGAGCTGGTTTGTACGAGAGCAGGCAGGCACTGATTGCCACAACAGTGAGACAGGTTTCAGCTATCGCAGTTGCAGGGAAAGTTTACCTCTTGTGGAAAAAGAAATAGAAATAGTGACTTTGTGAGTGTGAGGAGATTGAGTGAGAGATGCTGCTTGCCGCATGATATTTCATGTTGCCAAAATTTGCGCTGGGGAAGCCTGCTAACAGTGTCACTGCTTTCCCTGCTGCAAGGGAGGCATTAAATACACAGTTCCGTGACTTAGTTTCAATTTCCTTCCTTTTGCATATTCTCACCTTTCCTCTCACCTCCAGCCCCTCATGCCTCTGCTGCCTTTGTGTGTCCAAAACATACTCTTTTTTTGGGTGTTGATTGGAAGGAGGAAGATGGTCCTTTTAGGTGTCTCACTCTTTCCTGCAAAACTAATACCAAAACTTAAGATATTCAGGGAGCTGTATGCAATTCCAGGTACTACATATTCTGCTGTCAACTTCAGAAGTGCCAAAGTCTCAGAAGTCACATTGAAAATTTGTGTCTGAAATTGTAACCTGTGTTATGTTGGAAATGTCAGTCTTTTTTTGGTTTTTCTTTTTTTTTATTTTTTTCCCCTCCTACTGGACATTTGTTCTTGCACCCCTCACCATCTTTGTATTTTCCCTTGTTCTGTTCTGTTCTGTGAGTGGTGTTCGATAGTAGTTCATTGTTGTCCATCCATGCTTTTATTTTTGGCTTTATTGCAAAGTGCTGTTCTTCTTCCAGTGTTATTGCAGTAGAGGGAGTTCAGGATACTTAACGCATCACAGAGCAGCTCTGCATATTGAGAGAAAAAGCTTTAGGTTGCAAATGATTTTTAGTTAGAACTGTTTTATTTTTCTTTTAAAATGTTACAAATAATGAAAAACATTTGATATTTCAAACAAAATAGCTTAAAACCAAATTAGCTTCATTTTTATTTTTGTAGCTCGTGGTGACCATGTTTTCATGTGTGTAACCCACAGATCATCTGTTTAACAAAAAGAAAGGAAAGCAACACAACAAAACCCAAACCCCAAGCATACTCAACACCTTGTGATTGAACAGCTGTGTGGGTTTTACACATGGAATAATACAAGGGGAAGTTTGTCCCAGAACTTCCTCTCCCCTCAGTAGTTTACTTGCTTCTGGTTTTCCATAGCATGCATGTGTTCCTCAGATGCTTACCTGTTTTTGGTTCTTCTCAGTGCCTGTTTCATCATCTCTTTGTAGTCCCTTTGCCCAATTGTACAGAGGTGCAGAATATGTGCATGGAAGCGCATTGTGTATTTAGCTTCCATCAAAAAATAGATATATTTTTACTTGGAAACATTTTCTGAAAAGATATATTTAATACACTTTACAAATCTGTGGATTCCTCATGGAGGCAGTGATGTCCTCATACGTGTCCCAGTGTAGTGTATGTGTAGACTGGCTACTTCTGAGTGGTTCTTTCCCTCTTCATCATTTTCAGAAGGCAGGCACTCTAGAGGTTTTTATTTTTCTGTTGTGTGCCTGATTTCTGATATTAGTACTGAGTTATGAAAGTTAAATGCGGCTTTCAAGTTCAAAGGTGGTTAGTGGTTACTGTGAACCAGAGAATAGCTGCTTGGACCTGAAGTTTTTCAAATCTTCTTAAGAAGGCACTCGGTGATTTATTCTCCTACTTTGTATTGTATCAGGAAGCTATAACTGTTGTTTTAAAACTCAGAGAAGGTACTTAGAGACTTGGACTTATGATCTTCTCTATATGTTGTTGATAGAGGTATATGTCATGCCTGTGTGTTGGGGTCGTGGCAGTCTGCGTCCGCAACAGCACACGTCAAAATACAGTTCCGTCTTGCTATCATAGGCAGACCTAATCTTTATAGAAAACACATGTATTGTGCCAAAGCTTTTCTTCTGTCACTGTAACAAGGTTTCTGAAGCTTTAACAGAAGTTAGTTAAAGCTTTAAGTACTGTTTATTCTCTTTATGTCTTTTATTTGACCTCTGTACCTAAGCATGTCTGGATAGTAGATCTGCTAATAGCTATGAGGTTATGAAATAAATGTTTTTCCTCATTTTAGGGATGGGGATTTGCAGCACACAGAAACCAAGTGACTTGTCCAGGGTCATGCAGGAAGTCTGTGACTAAGTGGAGAAATGAATGTAAATCTCCTTTGTTTCAGGCTAACTTGCAGCTGAGCTGTTATGCTGGAGCTGTGTGCATTGGTTGCATTATGAGCAGGGTTTTGAATTTGTGCTTTATTGGGTGTTTGGTATTGACTCTGTGTAAGCATAGTAATTTAATGTTATTTTTCCCATCTGTGTAGAGGGACCAAGATGGATATTAACTAGAATTAATGTTTTTTAATCTTTCTTACCCAAACTGAAACAAGTTTGTCTCCACATGGCTCATTTAAGTCCATATAGGCAAAACCAGCTGTTACTTAAAAATAATTTTGAAATCTTTACTGAATGAGGCATTTGCCTTCAAGGCTTGCCACTGCTTCAGAGTGAAATGCTATCACAAATTCATTATTATAATAATAATAAAATACAGTTGTTTTTCCTGGCTTCTTCAGCCCAGTTTCTGTAAATTCACAGAATAAGGACCAGATCTCCCTGAGAGTTTTGTGAAAGTTAACTGTCAGCACTTAATAAATATATGTCTCAGTATAGATGGTGGGGAGAAGTACTCTCCGCTGTAATGTGTGGAGTAGTCGTAGTTTTCCAAACTTTGCAATGTGGAATTAAGATTTCTTGGCTAGAGACAAGTCTGCAGAAAATGTGTGGCTCAAAGGCTGTTTTGAACTCAATAGTTTCGCATTATAATTAATGTATTTCATCTACATACCATGAAAGTCTGGCATTTGTTTTGATTACATTGGTTTTTATGGTGCTTGTAATTTTTTGCAAACGTCTTTTTCTCCATACCTCCAACTCCAATTACACTTTAAGTGATTTTGCTTTTAAATCTAGCGTATTATCTAAGGATGGACTGTCACCAGTAAACTATGATATCACGGTTGTTTTTATTATTTTCTTGTTTGGAATAGGCCTTCTTGAACATAGCCATTTTCAGGCATAAGCTTTTTAATCTTAGTTTTTGTAATTGAAAATCTTAATTTCAGTAAGATTTTCTAATTTATTTTTTACTGTGCACACTCAAATTATTAGAGCAAGAATGACATAAATGCTGGGCTTTACTTCCTTGTAGAAATGAAAAAAGCAGATCATGTTTAATGAAAATTATCAGCTTGATAAAGTGGGATTAGCACTTTTTTCTTTTTTTGGTCTGTCTTCCAGCCCCCCATGCTGTCTCTCAGAAATGGGAGTGTTTTCGGTGAGAAGTTTCCAGCCTTAGGTTAGGAAGGACCTTGGTAATTAGTGCTGTGTGTAGTTGAAACATATCTTTTGTCACATAAACTACCAGCAGTTCAGAATTCCCTCCCCCCGCTTTGTTTGGCACATGATCCCCAGAGAAATAACCCTTCCTTTTGAAATGGTGTATTAACTAATTTAGAGATCCTCTGCGGCTGTGTTTGGCCTAGCTTGCAAACCATAAAAATAATACCATTTCTACAGTCAGTGAACTCAAAGTACATGTAGGTAGCAGCTCCTGCAGGCAAAGTCCTCTGCCTGACATACTCAGACAATAGCCGCACAGGAGCAGCGTCTTTACTGTGGGTCGATTAGTTAATATTACAGGAATTCACCTTTCTGAAGATACTACTGGTTCTGTTTTTTGTTTCCCTTCAAAAATCAGAAATGTTTTGATGGCCGAGCTGCTCAGATGTGGTGGCAGGAGCTGGCTGATGCAGTGGCAGATTTTGTTTGGCACATCCTGGCTCAGTTATTCCCAGATGAACTGCATTCTGTGCTCTTGCATGCCAAACATCGGAACGATGAATCTTGAGAGTGGCTGTGAAATTGTATCATGGCTAAGAACAAAGAGGACTGAAATCCTTTCTGTGCACACTCTCCTTTATACCACTTAATTTTATTATTTGACTTACAGCTTTGCTGCCCTTGGAGGGCACTGTGCAACTGTGTTGATGATGCTGTGTATATGTTTTATCTGACAATTCCTAATATTTCCTCTTGCTTATACAGTCTTTAATTTGGTTTCATTTCAGCTGCATTCCAGCTCTGTCTAGATTTTTATATTCGACATGTGTATAGCAGCAGGTTATATGTTTGGTTATGTTTTAAGAAATATTCATGGGATATATATATACATACATGTGTGTGGTACTTTATACACATAAATGGGAAATGCTGTGTGAAGTATTTATTCTTTAAGGGCTTTAATCTCTCTTGTCTCTTTATATGAAGACAAAATTGTCCACTGAGAACTGGCTAGTCTAGGGAATTGAGAAAGCGATAGGGGGGCAGTTCTCTGAGGATTTCAACAAGGACAGGTTGATAGTGACTGAGCACGAGCTTTGTGGCTTCTGGAGAATGGGTTGTCTTTGGGAGCTGGTAAGATGCCACCTGACAAGATGTTAACTTTGGCTCGCAGTCTCAGGGAGTTGTGCTGGGAGTGGAGACAGAGCACCGGTACGAGTTACATGGGTGAATTAATGTTATTGATGAGTTAGTGCAAGCAAAACTTATGTGCAGCCTCTGCCTGCACTCCTCCATAATTGTACGTGACAGACCAGCCGTCCATACAGCGCCTCTCTAAAAGCATTTACTGTGCTAAACAAAAAGAAGACACCATTTGATGTGAATAGGTCCAGAGATTACTGCGCATCTGTGCAGACTTGCTCATCATATACAAAGTTAAGGGCTATGCTTTCTCTACTAGAGAAAGATTTTTAAACCAAGTTAAATTAATGAAGTAATTTAGTCATTATCATAGAATCTCGCCAATCTGTACATTTATTTGAATGAAATAACTTTATACTTATTTTTTCCCTCTGAGTCTTAACAGTTGAGGTCTAAATACCAACTCATTATTTTACAAGATGAACAGGTGAACATGTATTGTCAAGTACTACAAATAAACTACAGCTGTCAAAACAAACACTGTACACTGGAATTCAGAGGGGTTTTCTTGTTTTTCTTGCCAATTTGCAAATCTTTAGCAACATGCAATTGGGCTTTCAAGGTATTAGTGGAAACCGTAATGGTTACTGCAGAGCATTTATCACATATTTCCTGTGCATGAGGTGGCTAATTGACATTACCAGGAGAATATATCACAGATCTGAAAGCTTGCAACATCCAATATGCCATGTTCTTTTCTTTATTAACTTGGACTCCCTGAGGTGGGAGAGAAAAGGAGAATGGGACATGCAGATGGTAGCTTGGGGCAGAGGTAGTGTTTTGATTCCCCATGCTCCCTCCAGTCTCTTCCATGATTTCACAACTGAAAATACAGATCAGGTATAGTAAAGTTGAACTGTTTCAAGAACCGGGTCCAGGCCAAGTTTTGGCAGTTCAGTTGTTTAAGAGAAAATACGAAGTAATTGGATTAAAGAGACTGTACAATTAATGATGTAGAGACCTGCTAACTTTCTTTGCTTCTGTGTTTCTGTGAATCAGTGCAGAATTGAGTGCTTGATTCTTCCAAAGGCTCCACCTTTTAGAATCAAAAGTGAGTGTAAACCAAATCAGCATATTACTTAGGTGCATTTTACACTTTCTTTGTATCAGTCTAATGGTTATTTAAGAGATTAGAGAATCTGATTTCTTGTCTTTCCCTGTGGAGCTGCTGGACTTGCTGGAAGCACGGATAATCTCAAACTGGTACTGAAAATTGTAATGGCAGTGGTAAATGCTGTGGGCTAGAGGGGAGATGCTTCCTAAGGCAGGTGGACTGATAATATTTAATGCTGTTTCTGCTATGGGTATCTGAACAATAGGTTTTCGCCGTTGATGTTCATTCCAGTGTCTGTTAAGGAGAAATCAGGAAAGGTGTCTCGGGGTCTTTTCTTTCTTTTTGATGGCTGGGATCCTACCGAGAATTGCACTCAGGGACGAGAAGATCCATGACATTAAAAATGAATTCTGAAGTTGAAACTGCCTTTTCATAACAAATGAATTGATGAAAAGAAGAAAAAATACTTCTAGTATGGATGCGTAACTTTATCAGAGTTTTTGGAGACAGCAGCAAAGCTTCAGAGCAGCAGTGATCATACAGGGCATTCTGTCAGGGCCACTGTCTCAAAGGTTTTGTTTGCAGTTTGGATATCTTCAGTGAAATTTTAAAGTGCAAATTGAGGTGATAACTGTTACAGATACATCACGTTTGAAGTTTTCAAGCAGGCAACTTCTAGAAAGTTTCAGTGTGTTACTTGGTGTCCCAAGCCAAGTGTGTGCTGTTCTGACAAGTGGCCTAGGAGTGGTGGAGGAAGTGCAGTGTGTTTAATTAAAGCAGCTTTTAACTATTGCAGATGATTTTGAAAGATGGCTAAAAGGGTGTTGTAGTAACAGTTTCAGAGCAATTATACCAATACTGCAGTATACCACAAAAGGTCATTCCGTCAGCCATTTCTGATCAATCAAACTGATTGTTGTAATACTGTATTTGCACATTATTTCCTGTACATCTTGGTAACCTTTTGAAAGGAGATAAATTAGGTGATGCATGCATACAAACATTTATAGTTTGTGTCCTTGACTTCCTTCTAAGCAGCTTATCAATAAGAATTGTGTGATTTTGTTTTGGATGGGGCAATTCTCAATTTGAGAATCTCATTTTATTGTGTAGTGCTTTGGCTTCTGGTAAAAGTGTTTATGCCTACTTACACTTGGGGGTCTGTGCAAGAGAGGGAAAAGACTGAAGGCGTTAAATAGCTGTTCCAAATAAAACCTCAAAATATGATGAATCTGACTAGAATTCTGCATTGAATTAAATCTGTGGCTGTACTTGCCTTCTTACTTCAAGTTGAATTTTGAGAGCACCCTCATGATCTAGGAAATAAGCAAGAAGAAGTATAGGAGTGAGAAGAGTTACCTAGGAGCTGTGGTTTTGCAGGACAAGGTTCTGGTGGAGAAAGGAGTGGTGGGGAGCGGAGCGCGCTGCCGGGGTGGCCTTTGCCAGAAGCTTTCTGGAGGCCTGACAGAGAAAGTACCAGCTGGATTCAAGGCCAGCGCCAGCGCTGACCAAGACTGAGCTGTTGGTAGTGCCTCTGTGAATCACGTTTAAGAGGAAAAAACCTGCAAACAGACACGTTTTTCCACCAGAGAAGGGAGTCTCCCTGTCCTTATCTCGACTCTAAAGCCTCTCAATAGATATTTTCTCCGCTGTCCAGCTCAGAGGGGAGTGATAGAGCAGCTTTGGTGGGAGTCTGGCTTCCAGCCAGGGTCAAACACCACACTAGGAAATACAGGTTCTAAAGGTAACTAGCATCAGGCCTTCAGCTGCCTGACTGCTTGTCTTTAGTTACATCCCAGGATTTAAGTGGCTAGTGCAATTTTAATTCTTTAGAATAGCATTTTTTCCAAATTTTTCCATCCCCTCACTCCCATTATGAGGCTGATCAGATTGCAGGCATTGGTGATACTGAAAGAATGGTCTGCAGGCAAGGAATGGAAAAGGACATAACCCATTTGAGGCAGAAGAGTGTTCTTATGGACAGTAGGATTGTGCAAGGCCTTAAGGATGACTGTAAGGGATAGCAGAGAGAGGTGCCTGTCAAGGGTGGCTGAGGAAGTTTTTTACTGCTCACTGAAACAGTTGTGGCAAAGGTAGAAGTAGGCAGACTGATTATTTGCTCCAGCCATTTAACTCTGCTTTCTTACTGATGTCTATAAGGAGCAGAAGAGACAGGGCATCCTCCACTTGAATGAATGCAGGGGGCCATCTGTGGGTCAACCTCTTCTTGGGCATGAGTGAATTTTTGAAACAGGCAAACAGGCAGGCTACAACACTGTTTTTTGCTGTGCTACTTGCATTACACCCCACGGGGTAGGCAAAATATTCATATAGCAGTAAAGTCAATGTGTTTATACACTTACACTGTTTACAATACCATGTAAATCATGAAGGCACAACATACTATACCTTGAAGAATACATATAACAAGTGCCCAACTGTATCTTTGCAGGCCTTTTTGAACTACAGCATGAGCCACATGTGGCTCTTGAGCCATAGACTGTCATTCTATATTTTTACAAATGCATGAGTGAGATGTGGAAAAACAACAATGAGGAATGGGAAAAGAGAATTAGGGGAATGGGAGCAAGAAAGGAGCAGAGGGAGAGAAAGGAAGACATAGAAATAGAGAGAAGGGGCAGAAGCAGAAGAGAGAAACAAGTTTAAGAGAGGAAAAAAAGGCAAGAAAGTTCTAAAAAGATCACTTGAAACTCAGTCAGTCCCAATCAAGTAGAACAGTATTAAAAGATAAGAAATTGCAAATTTAATTTGTTGAGGGCCCTGTGAGCCTTTGTGTTTCCCAAAGGACCACACCTTGCATTTGTAGCAACTGGAAGTGTGACAGGAACTGTTACTCTAACACTAGAAATAGAGATATTCACTGAAACTGTTAAGAGGTCATATTAGAACCGATTATGTCTTTCTACCCAGTAGTCAGTGGAGTTATGGAAAGTGTTCCTGCAGGAGGTCATGGAGTCAGATAGTACTGGCACATTCAAATACGGGCTGGACAAATCCATAGGCAACAGGTCTGTAAACACACTGAAACAGTCAGGGATGCACCCTGTAGCATCCTTCATCCAGTGGCTGTGGATGCTGCCAGAGTACAAGGGCAATGGATTGTTTCCTTGTCGACACTGCTTTTGGCCACATAAGAAGTGTTCAATTTCTGCCCTTCAGGGAATGGTTCTTTCCTCTCTTCATTTTATGCTTTGCCATTTAAAGCAAGCCCTCCTTTCCTGTCACTCAGCCAATTCTCCTTGCTTTTGTGAAGGAGTTAACCTTCATGCATTTGTGTCACTGTATTTAGACTGTAAAATGTTCAGGGCAAAGGACTTCTTTAATTTCTGTCTGTGTTTTCAAAGTGGTATGTAAATTTTCAGCTTTAAATGTTTTTTTAATATTAAGTAGGGTTAGTCCTTGGGCTTGTAGATATTTTCCTAGCCCCTCTTCCCAAAAAAATGAAGTTTTGCTTGTGATGTGATATTACTCCTTTTTTTTTTTTCCCCATGGTTTTTGGGGGGTTTGGGGTTTTNTCTGATTGAGGTAAATAAGCAAGTTGTTTTATTCAGCAGCCGTGGTATTATCTTGAATATGTGATTTGGTTATTTTCCGGGTTTCTGCACATCAAGGTTATCACAGCTGTTACTTTGTGATACCACTACATTGTAATAGGATAATGTGTTTGGAGATATGTTAGTGTTGGTTGGGCTTTTTTTTTTCCTGGATAGAGAAGTAATAAAGGTGTCTAACAGCTAATCTCTTTCTTTGCTGTCTTTGTGCTCCTACTTCACCTTCCACCCCAATAACTAGGAGGACTGTAACTATTTGTTAGGGAAATATAGTTAAATTGCAGAGCTATTACATGTGCTGAGACATTCCAATTTAAAGTACTTAGTATTCACCGTGTGTACTTAACTCCTAATGACTGTAAATATTATGTTACATTTGAGGTTTTGTAATGTATCAGGTATGCCTTGCACATTGTTTTTTTCCACAGAAAATGCAAATTTTCTAACCCATGGATGGTGTAAGCTTTATTTTTCTGCATTCCTTTACAAGGATTTTTCCTCTGCTTTTTGTAATAGAGTCCTGTTTATCAGTAGATGTAAAGTTCAGACAATTTAGCCTTGAGATATTTCAGGTGCATGTTTCACTGCAGTGCTAAGTAGCATGGAAGTAGCTATTTAGGGCATGTTTAATAGCTAACGGTGGATTTTGTCAGGAAAGACTGCAGAATGGGGTTTGGATAGTGAAGCCTTTGTAAGATAATGCTCTGCAGCAGAGAAGTGATGAACTGGCAGGGTCCAGCCATAAGCTATAGCAGCCTTGTAAAGGGCTGTGGGTAAGTGGGGATGTGCTGCTGCCTCTCTCGTGGCTAGCTGAACAGCTGGATGGGATTTGTCACAGCTTGGCTTAAAGTGAGGGAAGGACAAGTACTGATTAAGGCCTGGATCTGGGGAGGAGACTTGCCTGTTACCTGGTGAAGTCTGCTCTGTTTGTGGCAATCTTTGCCAATTCAAAGTGAATAGAAAAAGGAATGGAGCCTGAGTTGATGTCTGAACTACAACACACTAGAGAAGAGGGAGAATAGAGGGTGGGGTTAGATGTGACCCTTAAAAGCAGACAAGAATGCCAAACCCCTTTCTGGTAGTAAATATGCCAGTCTTTTGCAGTTTCTCAGCTTTGTACTTCTTTTGTAGGCTCTCTCTTCATGAGTCACAAGTGCGGTGTAAGCTCTGCAAAAGAGAACTAGGGTGCCTGTTCTGGCCCATGGAGCTGGGCCTCTTCCCGCAAACCATCACAGGCTTGTAAGGAACCGTGCTAGTATCTTCTGCCTCCTTATCCTGCTGAGCTGAGCAGGTTCTGACCCCTTCTCTTTCCTGGTGGATGCACCAATCCTTCAGCAGTAAGCCATTATGTCTGTGAGAGCCTGAAGCCCGTGCCTGCGGGGAGCTGAAGAGGCAAGACCATCCTGTTCACAGAAAGAAAATGTTTGTGGGAATTAAAAAAATAAACAGACAAACCATTCCTGTTTTATTCATTTACTTGCAAATGAAATAGCAGTGATGAGATAAATTACTAAGTGTGTACATAGATTGTTTTTTTTTATGTTGCATAAGTATTTGGATCACAGAGGAGTGCGATGAAAGGGGAAAACAAAAATTGGTTTAAAAATACTTAAATAAGCAATTGGGATAATCCTGAGTGCAAGGTATACATAAGAATTGACATTGGTCTTCTTTCTTTGTGGTCATGGGAAATTTGGTCATTAGAAAAATGTATTTTATTATCTTGAAAGGTTTCTAGTCAAGAGGATGCATTTAAACTTCCCTTTGGGGTTATGAGGATGTTTGACATATGCAGTAGGTGTGAGTGTTTACACAGCAGACAGCTGCATGCCAGGCAAAGGCAAGATTCTTTGGTCAGTACTTTCACTAATCTTTGTCATGCACACATTGAATGACACATCTGGAAAGTTGCTTTTTTAGCAAATGGTTTCTTTTCATAGGGAGAATCATGTATTCTGAATATTAAAGTAGTCATGGAACTGTGATGTTTGCTTAGATTGGCTTTCCTGGAAGATAATGTGTTAGATCCTAATCACAGATTAGGTCAAGTGCTAAATTTCAGTCATTGCTGAAGGTAGTGAAGGAACTGTGTCCAGAAATAAGTGGGTTTATGTGTCCCTGTGCATATCACTAGAGTTCAAGGTCACTAGAGCTGTGGATTTTAATGTGCAATATGTACTATCGAAACAGTCTTTCTTAAAAAGTGCCAAACTATTTACTGAACTATGTATTTTGTATATGGCCAAATGATTTGCTTTTTCTTGGCTGGTTATACACAAAGGGGGTAAGCATTTATTTTCTTACTATTTATTTATTAATTACACTGAGACAGCTAGATAGAAGTGTGCATCTTGCTTTTGTCTGCTGAAAGAAAGATATCACTCTTTTTTGTTTAGTCTGCTGGGTTTTATATAGGGTTATTCTCTAGTAGGGATTATATAGTATGATTATGAAGATATCCTCTCTTCCACATGGTCATACATGCGATCCTGTTCAGTAAAGAGAAACTCAAATTTTTGACCTGTCTGTCTCTTTGGACTCATTAGTTGTTGGACATAGTAGTGCTTCTACAATTGCTTAATTGTTCTAAAGAGGTCATTTGTGCTTACTCCATTATTGCCATTTGATTCTGTCTCTTAATGTGCTGCCAAAACCCCCTGGTATATTAATTTTTATTGTTATGTAAAGCAGCTGTAAAACAGACAGTGTGGTTGTGTAAGTGTATTAGAAATCTTTGCTATTGGCTACTTCATTTTTTCCCTTTGTGTCGCTAACTTTTACATTTATAGTTTTTCCAACACAGGGAGTTAATGAAAAGCAAACATATAGACTGTTTCTTTAATAATAGTAATAATAGTAATAATAACACCATGCACAGATTGATGTTGCTTCCTTAATCATATTTGTTGCCCTGTGTTTCACAGCATAAAAAGAAACTAGGGCATGCTCTGCTGTTGGGTTGGTGGTTTTGATGGGAAGATTTTTTTGACTTTGTGTACTGGTTTGACTGTTAACAGTCCTCTGATTTTAGGAAACTTCAATGATTGTACAGCAAGTGAGCATATAGCAAACGAAGAAAGGGAAAAGATAAACGCATGTGCAGTGAGATTTTATCTAGGTGAGGGGAGGTCTGTTGAACTGTTTTGTTTTGAGTTTTTTTAATAGCTGTGTGCCCATAGGGAATCAGTCCTGTGTACATCCTTAGCACACTCACAGGATTACGGAAGGTGATACATTTCACGTGTTTGAATTTCTCTTTAGAAGCAGTGATCAGGAAAACAGGCTTAAATTATCCTATATTTTATTCTTTCTGTACCTCTTCTGGTATATAGTAGAACTGCCTGTCTCAGGACTAAAATTATTAAATGCATATATTTATTAAGGGTCTGACTTTCGACACTAGCTGTTTACAGTAAGAGTACTTAGAGATGACGAGTCTCTTGATCATTCTTTGCTCTAGTGGGAAGCAGCGCAGCAGCCACTGGGCAGCCTCTCACGACTTTTCATCCGTGTTGGTCTCAGCTGTTAAGATGTTTTTAATAGGCAGATATTTCTTAGGTTAAGCTATTTTTTTTTCTGCTTTAATTGGAGCTTGTATAGATGAGATCCAGCTTTCCACTCAATTCAGAAAGATAGCTGAACTGAGAGCTGCCTTACTTCTGTAGCCTGTGCTCGGGAGGCTCCCATACTTGTTGGGTTCTGCTCTACTTGGATTGAAGGAACAGAACAATATGTAAAGATTAAAAGATGCTCAGGAGGGGAATGTATACATGCATTTTGCCAGCAGTTAAAGGTAGATCATTCGTAGTAAGGAGGGTCTCAATGGCACCTCTAAATGTGTGTTTTGCAGCAGGTGAATTATTCAAGAGGAATGAGAATATAATACAGCTGCCAGACTTCAAGTTTGAAATAAATGAAGTAGATTTTAACTTGGTTTTTATTTTACCCACTATTTCATTTTACAAATTATGGGGTAATTAATAATAATTTACAAGATTTAAAACCACTAGATATTATCTGTACAACAGCTCCATGGGAACAGTGTTGTGTCAGATCTGCTTTTTGTTAGTGGTATGTATAGAGCATGTGTGTGTGTGCAAACACCCCTTATATATTCACTTATAGAGTGCAGCTGTTTTCTGAGGAAGTAAAGGGTTATTTTCTCTTTGCTTTTCCCATCCTAAACTTGCAGAAGTAGCTGTATGGAAAATAATTGTTGAAAGATCAACTTTGCTTTTCTTCAGCATTTAGCTTGACTTGCAAAAATTGACAGAGCACAGATTTTCCTAAGCTGAATGCTGTATCACCCAGGAGGAGCACAGGAGGGAAAGCCTCTCCAGGGCAGGCAAAACAGATTCCAAGGATAACGCTGGCTCACCCTGGTTGATCCCAGCAGTATAATGACAAACCTCTTGCTGGGAGTGGGAGCGAATGGCATTAGCTGGGATCGATGCTGCAACATTGTATGTTCTTGGCAAAACAATTTGCTACAGAATTATACTACTGCGGTGCAGAAGACTGTATAGCAGTGTGTGTGCTCTGAACAGATGCCCAGGCGAAGGGGCTGAAGCTGGCTGGTTCTCTTCTGTCAATCTTAGGGGGTCTTTCTGCACTTCCACAGTGTTATTATGGTAGCAGTAGCTGTTCATTTGCACTGCCACTGAGCTGGCTTAGTACACCTGTGGAAGCCTACAGACTTTATGTACGGATATGCATTTGCATGTTTATACACACAGGCGTATATAGTCAGATTTTATATGTGAAATAGCATGCGTTTGTTCAGAGCTGGATATAACTGCACCTTTATCTCCCAAGTTTCTTAAAAGATGCATGACATTTTTAGAAAACTCGATCTGAATGTCAGCACACTCAATCAGAACATCTCATTTTGTACTTCACCCACCTGGGTTTCCTTTTTTCCATCCAATCTGTCTGCCTGCAAGTAAGAAGTACTTGTGCTCTGGTGCCCTTGGCTAACCGTAACAGACTGGTGGCTTTCCACCACTGTAAAAATGAACAGCTGAACTGTGTAAGAACACTTTATTTGTTGTAGAAACTGTTACACTGACGAAAATAGATCTTTTAAAAAAAAAAAACAAACTGATCTGAAGTGTGGGAGAAAAAGAGAACTGGCCAACCTCTTTTCATTGGCATGTGGGCAATGGCAACAAGTTGGACCACAGGAGGTTCGACACCAGTGTGCAGAAGAGCTTCTTCACTGTGGGGGTTAGGGAGCACTAGAACAGGCTGCCCAGGGGGGTTGTGGGGTCTCCTTCTCTGGAGATATTCCAGACCTGTCTGGACCTGTGCAACCTCCTCTAAGGAACCTGCTTTGGCAGGTGCCTTGGAGCCGATGATCTCTTGAGGTCCCTTCCAACCCCTACAATTCTGTGAATCTGTGATCCGAATGATATATATTTTCAAGAAGTGTTTCTCTGCTCTGCACCCTTGTTGTCAAGTCCTGAAAGCTGGTCACATATAGCTGATGCTTTTTCACATGTGACTGATGTGTATTAATGATGCTGGATCAGGAACCCCGTGATACTGCAAAATGAAGCATTGTGATGTAGCTGTATTTTTCCTCAAGTACATCGTCATTTTCCTTAAACATAAGAACACCAAATTATTCAAAATGAAGAGGCTATCATCCTCATTTAAGTAGCATAACAAAAGGACTGTTATTTTGGACTTCTCAGATCTGTTGGGTTTGTATTGTCCGTCAGGATTACTGTCTTGTGATTTTCGGTACCTAGCCTGGTGGAGAGGTTCAGCCAAAGTCACACAAATATTGTTCAGGTATGCTCCGTGCATGCTTGACAGGTGGCTATGATTTCATATGGAAGCTGCCAGACTTTCGAAGCATATTTTTTTTCTGCATTCTGTGGTATTATTTGGATGATTTGATGCTAGCTGTATGCAGCTAATTGCAGCAGGGTCTCAGTCACTGGAAGGTGAGGGAAGTTAGAGTTGTACTTGGTAAAGCCACAGTGTGGGCTGGTGTTGGATCTGATGATAGGTAACCTTTGTATTTAGGGATCAGTCCTGTAGCCAAGGTAATACAAAAGCTCTATATTTTAGTCTGAATTTACCTTTTTTTTTATCCTGCAATTACTACACCAAACAAGGTTTCACTAAAATGGTAACAGCAGTGTCATCAGTCTGTAATCCAATGAAGTCCCCCTGAAATATACTTGACTGCCTCTACATGGAAATCCTTATTTTGTGAAATATTTTGAAGTCATGCTTGTGTTTGGTGCAGTTTTCACCTAGATAGTAGTGGTTATATACAAATGTACACCCTTCTTGCAGGTGCCCAGAAATGTCACTGCAAACCTGTGTCATCGATGCCTTTTAAGTCGTTCATCCATGACCCTCATGATGGCACCTGAGAACTTGCTTATGCTCTCATAGAAGGCTGTTGGCTGTAACTGCTTCTACGATGAGGTTTAAAATAACATGCCGAGTTGTGTGCATATCAGAGATGTGGGTGACATTACATGATAGGTTCTTTTGCTTTTTTTATCGTCCTTCCCTCACTAGCGTCTTCAGCCATATGTGCTGCATTTCATTTGGTTAGAGTTTGTGTTTTGCTTTGGTTTTTAATTCTTCGGATACAGGTCTACTGGCACTGAATAGGGAACCAGTTTTTAATGCTTGTAGTGTTTGTTTTCTCATGTTCTCTTGTAAGGCTCTCGCTCAGAGGTCATAAAGTTTGAGTTTCTTTAATTCCTTTATTTGTTCATCTTTCTCTGATGACAGGCAGGTTTACTCTGTCTGGAAGAACACAGGATTAAATACTTCAGTCATTTATTTAACTCTTAGCTTCATCCTGCGCTGAATACTGGTATAAAAGAAAATATTTTTTTTTCATAACAGAAGAAGAGATATCATAGAATCATAGAATTGCTATTTCAATATGTTATATTGAAATCAAAGGTGGCAAATATAACAGTAATAGAAGGGTGGTATTGCATGTGTCTTTCACACACATAATCAGTCTGTGGAACTTACTGTCACAGGAAAATATTAAGGCCAAGAACATAACAGGATTTGAAATAGCCCCATGCCTGCCCAGTTCTGTCATGAATGATAAATCTTATTAATTATGGTGATTTTGTACCAGTTTTAAACCCATGTTTCTGGGCTTAAACAAGTTTATCTTGAGATGGTCTATCAGAAAAGCATGCTATTTTTGTGTTCCTTTGAATTAAAACTTGACTGTAGACTAAAATTTACTTGAATTCTGAGTGTCGCATGGAAATCCTTTTGTCCGATCCTGGCTTGTACACATGCAGGTGATTTTCTCCCTCCTTCCTCCCACGTATACATGTGCATACCTGCCTTATGTCTCTTTGGAACTGGATATCATCCTCACATATTTTCTTTGTCTCTTTCTGCACCCCCTTTCCACAACAATTTCCATATCATTCATCCCCAGAATGACCATTATGTGTCATACCTGATCAGATTGCACAGGAATGCCTATGGAAATGACCTACAAAGTGAGCAGTAGAATCTGAGGACTTATGAATGATTAATACCTACATAGAGCAAGAACCACAATGTTGATTAAACTTGAGTATGCTGTGATGAGTGAAATCACTATATTTCTGTGCAGGAAGCAATGTTCGTGGCAGGCTCTTTACCATGTCTTGGCTTTTTAATAAGTGGCACTTCAAGTTATGGAATTAATTTTGCGGAGTGGAAAAATATCAGGAGTGAAGGAATAAATATGTTAAAAAGTTTGACTATTGTAGTTGACATTTATGCCTGCAAATCTTGTCAGGGTTTTAAACCGTACAGTTTTTGCACACTGGGGGCAAGGAGGAGAAGTACCTTCTTGATATACTAAAGCATCCTGTGTCATGTGTATGTCAGGTGTGTGTCCCCCTTTATTTAAACAAACAAAACCAAAAAAAAACCCTAGATCTGTAGTATCAGAATGAAAAAAGAGGTGTGGAGCAAAAGTGTAATAGAAACAACGATTAGAAATCCTTGGGCATTAGCCAAAGTATTTCTGGTCTTCAGAGTCTCTTACTGGGAGTTTCTGATAGTCAACTTGAATAAATCACATTGCTTTAAAGGAAAGAACCTTAAAATATCTCCTGTAGAGGAGTTCAGCTCTCTGGAGAGCTGTGCACATTCTTTTGTAAAGTTCTACTCTTCGGTAATTATCTAAAAACTACAGTCAGATTAATGACAGAAACAAAGCTTGTTGCTTGTTACAAAGAAGCACAGCAGCAGCGCTGATTGATAACAAACTCTTAGAGAAGGCAATATTCTGTCTTTTTACAGGATGCAGAGGCAACGAGGATGCTTTTAAAAGTGTTCTTTGCTGACAGTAAGTGTGAGAAAGGGGAACGCTGTAATTACTAACTGGGCTAAGTGTGATGAAGCAAAATCCCCAATCAAAGTGCTTTGCAGCAGTCTGGCTTCTGCAGTCGCTGCTGTTTTTTCCCAGTTTCCAAAAAGAGATTTATCTGTCCTGCGTTGCATTTTAATTTGTCCTGCTGAATTTGATGGGAGTTGTGTCATCGAGTTAACTACCTCAGGTTGGTAGAGAAGAACTGGCTTTTAGAAGGACTGACAAATGTATTTGCTGACAAGACTGATTTTTAACAACACATTGTCTGCTGTAAACTTCCTTCTTTGAAAGTAGGGAAGAAATATTCACTGGCCTAGCACTCATCAAGGGGATATTTTCATGGTAAGAAGTCTTCCCATTTGGAAAAGGAATGGCAGTAGGGCTTTTTGACATGTGAGTGACAAAAGTGCTTAACATAGATACATACAAAGTATTGTCTTTTACATCAAATTTTGTGTAATGCTGTCCACTTTATCTCAAAAAGAATATTGGAGAAGTCGGTGGATTTTGGAGAGGAGAGATGGAAATTGTTAGAGAGGAAACTGGAGGAGGATTATTTCCTTCAGAAAAAACAGACGGACTATTTATTTTCCTTATTTTTATTCTCTAGAGAAAATAGATGGGAAGCTTATTTTCCTCACTCTCTTCTAATACAAGAACAAAGGCATATGGAATGAGATTAAAAGATAGATAAATTTGATTTATTTTATTTTTACAGAATGAAATTAGACACAGGGATTCAGTGCTCTATTATATTGCTGAAGCCAGGAATTTAGCAAGCTTCGAAAAGACTCGGATTCTGTGGGCAAAACCAGACAGAATTACTGCAGCTTATTCATAATACTGATTTCAGAAGGGAAGCACAGATGCCTGGTTTTGAGGCTCAATCAGTTACCACCGAGGATGTTGTTGAGGCAGAGGAAAGCTGAAGACCTGGCAGGAGCATTCCACTGCTCATCTCTGTTCTGTTCGACACTGGAAATGAGTCAGAGACAGGGTGTTGGCATAGGTGCACTTCAGTTTAGATCAAGACTGGTGATTTCTTATGCTTCTTCTGATAAGCTAGTAGAGAAAAAAAGTTCTGTGTATTTGTATTTGGCATGAGATCAAAGGCTTTGAATTAATACTACTTCTATTATAGGAATGGGTGGACTGAGCTTTATAGTGGAAAACTGTGTTTAGAAAAAAAAAAGGTCTGAAATTGTTAAGTCATGTTGTAAAAGGTCTTGTGCATTATGAAACATGCATGGATGGGATGTGTGACAACAGCACCTTTAAGAGTAATTTAATAAAAGGATTTCCCATGTTGGGTTGTTTTGTTTTTTTTTACAAATTAGTAAGTGTCTTAGAGAATTGACTCTTAAAGCTGAAAAGGAGTGAATTCATACTTTGGTGTCTTACACCAGTACTTAATGTTGGCTTTGACTAACCAAATTTCATGTAGGTGGTATCATTAACTCATGACTTGAAAGATACATGTGTGATGTGACATTTTACATACATTTATGCAGGCTGAATTAAGAAGTCATTTTAGTACCTGGTTAGTTTACTACTAAGTGAGTAGTACTGAGATGGAGGGGTTTTGGTGTGTGATGTTTTACTCATCTGTGACGGCACAAGCTCAGCAGAAGAGATCTGTTTTCAGTTAATTTGTTTGAATTGGAAAAGGAGGGTCGTGTCATCATAACTTTTCATATTATAAAATAAAAATATATATATTAGAAGCTTGTTTCAATGATAGACATGTTGGCTGCTGTTGGAATTTGTCTAATTCATGAAGAAAACTATACTCTGGGGGTTTTATTTACTGGCATTTCTGAATTGAAATCTTGGCATAGAAACTTAAATGAAGAAATATCTCTTTGTTATTTTGTCTTGATTAATCAGATAGGATTGCCTAGACTGGCTGAGGAGTTTTCTAGCATAAAGTAAATAATGTAAATATATTTACATTGTAAATGTATTGCTGTGTGAACATCTTTATTTCACTAAAAGGAATACTTGAAATGCCTTTAAGTGAGAAAATCAAAGTGAGTGAAGCTGTAGTGACTGGAAACAAATCATTTTTCTTTGTTCTTGCAGTGCTTTTCCCTACCTTCTACCCCATATCCCCATGATTTGTAACTAATGATAGATTTATTTCTCCTCTTATGCTGATACATATGTAAAATTACATCAAGCATGGGTATTAAGGTTGTCAGTTCTTGCAGGTGTTTTGCCATACTGCTGTAAGCTATTATGCCAGTTTCATATTTGTGCATAAATATAAGTAACATACTCAGTTTTCTTCAGAAAATTAATAGTGCAGAATGAGGTGCAAGTGGCACCTCTCTCTTTGTGTCAGTTGTGAGGTTTTGTAGGCAGTGACTCTTATTTTCTGTTGCCATCTGTTTAGAAGTAGAGCGTAACATAAGCGAGCACATCTCTCAAGACGTACCCAGGGGCTCTCTGCTAATCTTGTCCCTCTTGCTGTAAGGTTTTACTTTTGTACAGCACCCCAGTTAACAAGTTTGTTATACCTAAGCTGCTGCATCTGAAGCAGTGTGTGTGTCTAAGATGTGCTTTCCTCCTCCTGTCTGCATGAAATACAACAGCAAGTCTCACGCGAGCATTGTTACTTATTAAATTGTTATTGGATAGAGTCAAGAAATGCAGATTTTAATGTACTCAGTTAATTGCAGTGTACAATTAGCGTGATTTTCAAATACGGGAGGGGGGGTTGACAGTGAAAGATTGAAACTTAGTTTAAACTAAGAGTGTCAGTGATCAGCTGAAGGAGCAAAGTTTCCAAACTGTGAGGGACCAGGAGTGATGCTGAGGAGGATGCCTGGACTACTTGTTCTCCCTGGCAGTTCTCTTTTCTTTGCCTGCTGCAGACCCCTGCCAGTGGAATTGAACTGCCACCCGTGGGTGTTGTATTTCCACCTTATTAAATTGTTACAAACTCTTCTCTTTTTGGTGGAAATGAGGGAGGAGCAGACATCCCTCCTGGCTTTTATGTGTGTGAATGTGGCCTGCTTTTTATAAAAGGTGTAAGTGATGTAATGCCCAAAGTAGAAACTGTTATTGCCTGGCACTTCACTGTCTTCAGTGTTTCCTTACGCTCAGGAGATACTTCCAGACGAGAATGCCATGAAGTGAAGGCGTTATGAAGTTTGAAAGTCAACGATGTGTTGGGTTTTTGATGTTTGTTTTTTTTTCTTTGCTTTGGGTGAGAGTTACTTAATGTCAATTGCCAAATAGGGTTCTGGAGTTGGCTGGCAGTTGTGCTATATTAAAGTGTAGGTAATTTTGTTTTAATTAAAAAAAAATAGTAAACTTGCATCTCAGATCTCTCAGATAAAATTTCTCGTCTGTACACGTTAACGTTTCAAAACTCAAAGGCAGTGTTTTCAAGTGACTTTACCACTAGGCAACTTTGATAGTTCAGAATTGTGAAAATCAGTAAAGAGGTGCTCTAGGTAGTGCAGCATAACCAGTAATATTTTGTTGTTGATTAAAGTCATAAATTTTATTGTGGTATTGAGTGGGTTTGTGGGTCTTTTTCACTTTTGTTGTAATCACTTGTAATGAAATAGGTTAATCCAAATGCAATCATCTTGATTTGTCAGTGAATGGCAAGGAAAGGAAGTTAATGTAAAGAATTGAATGTAGATAACGGAGAAGGGGAAGACATCTGGATTGGATTTTATTTTTCTTCTTTGTATCATGTATTGTTACAATAGATCCTTCAAAACACAATATATTTTGATTAGCAACATAATGTTACCACTATCATGATGTGAAGCATAGATAATGCGGATGACCTGGTTCCCTAGTTATGGAATGTTGATGTTACCTGTCCTTGATCTAATGGGAAAGAGCCTCGTTAGTGGTGTTTAGCTGATGGATTTGATTCAATTTGTGGAATGTTTCTAGCATGAGTTGGCTGGTAGGTAGGTGGTCGGACAGGAGGTTCTGTTTTGGGGCATGTGGGACATTGTGAAGATTTTTTTCCTTAGGTTGTGTTCTCTTGAGAACTTGAAGTTGCATGTGAACTAGCAGTCTTAAAATACTGCATCACCTGTTCTCGGTACAGGCTTTAAACAGAATTCCTGTAGTTGAGTACAGGGGAGATGATAGCATATCTCTCATCTGGCAGGGCACTGTCTGCCCTCTTCAAAATAGTCCTTTTCCTCCCCATGGAAGTAAGGAAGCTACTCCAAGAGACAGTGGGTTGAAGCCACACAAACCGTGACCCTTATTAGTTTTAAGTTTGACAGTCATCTCTGCCTTCAGTTTTCAGCATAGCAGGGACTCCTTGCCAAGTTTTACACGTCATCTTTAACTTTCTAGGGCCAGTTTTTCCAAGCTGCTTTGTAGCTGCTGTTATTCCCCTTCCAATTGACGTTATTTAGCATATTCATTTTGTGGTCTACAGAATTACTAGTGATTATGAAATCAGTAAGGCAAACTGATGATAATAAAGTCTAAGATAACCAGTCCACTCACTGGTTAAGTAGGCTTATGAAATAAGTGGGATCCTTTTTATTTTCTTTTTTTTCTTTTTTCTTTTTTTTTTTTCCCTGAGCAGAGCAAGTGAGTTTTGAAGAGATAGAAGCCTGTAGATCACTTTGATCCAAACTTAACAGTTTTACATTTGATATACCACAGGGTGCCTAAGTATTTTTGATGTGCTGGGCTTTTTTTAGCCATTTATTGAGACTAGCTTTGGTATTCCCATGCTGATACGGACAGGACAGGAGTTGGGCATGGAGGATAGAAACACAGATGCATATCCCAGCTTTATTCTGGAGTGGTAGGTTAATTTTGGTGGATTTCCACTTTATCTGGTAGATAAAACATGGTATTTATGGGATAGCTCTCTGATCATTTTAATGTACCACAGTATGGGGCATTATGGAAGTTTGGTTGTCAGGGGGACTAGTTTCTTCTCTGTATGTGAAGAGCTTCCTATGTCCACATAAGTACGAGGAGAAAGCAGAGCTTTTGTTTCCTCTTGAGAGGTAGGCCATATTTGAGATTAGTAACAGGAGAACTGTGATATTTATTAATAGTATTGATTCTCTTTTATTGTCTTTAAATACAGGAGTGTCAGTTTGATTCCAGGCAGCAACTTTAAAAGTATGTTTGCTTTACAAAACCATTTAACATCACAGAAATAAATAGGTTTACAAGTTGTTTTGATATGAACTGTGAAAAACAGTTGTACTATGAGGAGGCCCACACCAAACAGTGTAGCTGCAAAAATGCAGATTTGTGAAACTGCCTACTTTTGCTTAGCAGTTGTAAATTGCACGTCCATGCCACAAATACTAAATTTGGAAATGAGGTCTGGTGATGTGAAGGAATTTCTGTCCCCATGTTAACATCTAATAGTCCAGATGACAAATGGCAGGAAGGAAACTGATGTAAAAATAACACAAGTTTAAGTTGGCAAAGCACAGTTTCTACCATCACATCATCTTGTCATTTTAAATAAGCCGTGGCTAATTGTTAGGCGAGTCAGATTGTCTTCTACTCTTTCCCAATTAGTTTTATTGTTTCTTGTGCAGGGTATTATTTAACAGGAGATGCAAGGTCAAATATAAGCCAATAGATTTTAATTTAATTTTTTGTTATGGTGTCAAGCTATAAATATGAGAATAAAATGAAAAAGGATTTGCATACAATGAAAATTAATTCATTGATTACTTTAGTCTGACATTTTCTGTATTTGCATACCATATGTACTAATGGCACTGACTTGCAGGACAGAGTCGACCTCTCTGTAGTCATTTTGGACACTGAAATGTTCCTACATGTAGTGGGACAAACTTCTAGTGAAGTTGGAGAAGGCTGGAAAGAAGTCACTGCAGAGAAAAACAGGGCCCTTGAGAGCTGAGCAGGCTGGATTTATTTTCAGTTTTGGAACCAATCCTAAATGGATTAATTTCTCTTGAACCTTTTTATGAGGACTTGCTCTTAAATTGAAGTGATTATTGTTAAATGAAATAAAGCTGCAGCACGCTCCTGAGAATATCGTAAGTCTATGTCTGACCTCCCCTTTAACTGAGATTTTGTCTTAATCTTTGAAACCTGGTTTAAAAAATCAAACTCTGCAGTGACATTATTCAGGAGGGTCTGCCCTTTCACCAGGTAGATTAGTAGTAACTTCACAGTAATATTTTGCAGAGACTGAAATTTTTCAGGGGGAGAACCTAAACTTGCAAGTACTCAGGGGCATTTTGCCACTTGTTATAATTGAAAAGCGTGAGATCTTGGCAGTGATAAGGCTCTTGGTTGCTCTGTGATCTTGTTGCCAAGTATTTCTTTACATAAACTGGAAAACCTGGATTTTTTTTTTCTTCCTACGAAGAAATCCCTCTGAAACACTTTTCCTTGAAGTATCATAAATCCCCACATAACACCTTATCAGCTCCATTATCAGAGTTATTTAGTTATTTATTTCCCTTTTTAACCTGGTAAGAGTGTAATTTGCTGCACAGTTTATCCTCCTGTTTAAAAGCCTGATGCACTTTATGTGTGATTTTTATTTTCAACCTCCCCAATTTTACGTTAGTCTTGGTACTTAAGGGAAAAGGTTTCCTAAATGCTAGAAGTCTTGTGCATGCTCTTCTCTGTTAGAAATGTGGTGGGATTTGTAAGGTGCTTACTCTTGGACGATGATATTGTGACAGCCATTCTAGATTTAAAACAGAACATACAGTTACAATAAAAATATAAAAAAATAATAATACTGCTTTGTTTTTGAAAACTATGCCCCTGAACATACAATAGAAGGAGAATTAATTTCTGTTTTCACAATTTTATGGTTTGGATTACTGTGACAATATCATGTTCCATCTTTGCTCACTTACCTCTCCCTCCTTTGCTCCCTTCTTACGTTTTAATTAAAGCCAGCTGCAACTTTTTCTCTTGCTATCTTTTCCCTGTGTCTCTCACTTGAGCTTGCAGGCGTTTCACCTATGCCTGATCCATCATTTTTAGCTAATGTTAACACTCAGGAGCATGTTGGCTGTGTACAATGGTAGTGAGCAAAAAATATCACACTGATTCATCCAGTCACACACTGATTCAGTATGTTACAATTAACTTTCCACAGCTGCCCAGGAGAGGTTTTATTGCATTGTATTTTTTCCCCCTTTCTTTTCATTTCCATTCTCTGAGTAAAAATGAAGGGCAAAAGAATTACATCCCACTTTCAAACTACTTAGCCAAAAAATAGCAATCGAATGGATGTCCCAGGTATCCTTTTAACTACTCCTGTCTTGCTGGCTGAATTTGTTCCTAATAATTGTGCAGTGTTGCAATGCTTATTTTGTAATTGAAAATCCTTTCTAAGATGTGTACACGAGTCTTTGGGTTACATTGTAGCATGCTTAGCATAGTGGGGACCAGTCTGTGAATGGAGTGTCTCAGTGCTACAGAAATAAAAATAATAATACACTTGGGTAGCTAAAGCATGCACAGGAAGTGGCAATTTGTCTAAAAAGAGAACTGTGAATTAATATGAAGTTTTTGAAGTGCCATTGTGGTCAAAGGATCAGCTGCTTTTTTGTTTAGTTGGTTTTAACTCTTCTCTTTGACATTTCCATTTTTAGTGTAGATTGCTGAAAGGTCTGTAGAGGAAAATTTCTTTGAATGAGGGATTTTGTAAGTATGTGTTTCTCAGTGGCTAATCTAGATGAGCTGTCCTGCCCCATGGCAAAGCCTGCACCTGCCTGCCTCGGTGATCTAGGACTTCTGGCGTGCTTTTGCAATCTCTGTGGCAGATTCAGCCTAAGAATACAGGTGAGCAAGCTCGGTGTGGGACTCGTGCGATGGACTCCCAGAAGAGAAAGTGTATTTGTGCTGAGGTCCAGGCTGCAGTGAACTGGGAGGGGAAATCATAGTGCACTGGAACTTCATGTGAGAATGATATGCTGCGTCTCTATCAGTCAAAATTTCTAAAACATTTTAGGTTTATGTCTTTATAAAAAAAATTAAAATAAAAGGGAAAATAAAGGGAAAAAAGCACAACTTTCTGATAGTCAATTAAATATTTCCCAAAGTAGCCTAGTAAGGTGATGTATACACGATCTAGATGCAATTCCATGTTCAGTCATTCACCATTTGTTACTACAAAATAAAACAACAAAAAAAAATCATGTTGCTCTCAGTTCGTAACGGTGTGGCTTTACATTGGAGATCATTAGACTCTCTGCCACCTTGTAATTCCCACATGCCATTAGTATGCTGTTTGCTTTTTTGAGCTATGTCCCCCAGAAAAGGTCATGTCTGCAGTGTTTTTGGAATTTATATTTATTTTCCACAAGTGTGCAACTTCAAAACAGCTTAGCTACTTGCATCAGACTCTTCCTGCTCAGAGCAAAATAGCCTCAAAAATAGCATCTAGGGAAATAGAGTAGTTGGAGTACGACTTCGTGGTTTTGTTTCTTGTAGTTTTAACTGAAACATATTGTAGTTGTTCATTAGCCGTTACTTACTTCAGCATACCATGAAATTGCCCTCCTTCTCATTACCCTGATGGATAGCCATCTCTGGCATTTTTAAATTACTCTGCTAAATTAGTTAGCTTTTAAAAGTAATATGCTCTGCTTTGGTGTTTCAAGGTATTAACCTAGCGACTGCAGCATTGACTGATTTTGATTATTTTCTGTATCTAAAGAAGAGGAACTAAGGTATTCACCAGGCTGTATTTTCAGCAAAGGCAAAGTATGTGTTGTTATTTGCTCAACTCCTAGAAAGGACCAGGTAGTTTCCAAGAACTACAAGCGAGCTGACATAAACAGTGGGTGCCTTCTGAGTCATTCTCATGGAAAGTACCAGCAATATGTTCCCAGGGATTTTCATACATTAGCTCTATGTGGTGAACACCAGAAAGTCCTGCCTTACCTCTCCATAGCATAGGCATACTTTGAGTGATTTGCCCAGGGATGCCCGGGCAGAGGTAGCACAAATACCAGGGTGTCATCACGGAATGCAGGTCTGTGGTGGAGTCTGTAGCTGGCTGGCTTAAAATGCTGGGTGTTGTTCCAGACTGTCCTTTCAGCTGTTTCAGTACCTGCAAAAGTGTGTGTGTCTCATGTTCGTGAACACTTAATCTCAGAGTCCTGTGTTTACAATTGGTCAGTGTTTCAAGGCATCTGAGCCTGCAGCCAGTTTACCTGGGCATTGTTCTGCTCCCCAAACTCTACCGCAGGCATTTCTAATTTACCTGTTTGGCTTTTAAGTTGAGGTAGTACATGATGCCCAGCAGCAAAGGGAGGCAGAGCAAGATGAGGGGTTTTATTTTTCCAAAGCGACTCAAGACTGGTTGAGACTTGGCCCAGGCAGAACTTGGAGCTTTTTCTCATCTGTGCCAAGACTTGCTCTCTGCCCTGCATTTACTGGGAGGATTTAGACTGCTGCTTCTAGAGTTGGAAAGTTAGACGGTCCTTAAACAAAAACTACCTTGGCACTGAGCAGTTTTTGTAGGGCGTTACTGTCATAACATCTGGCCAGAGGATAAGCCAGTAGCAACTTGGGAACAATCAGGAACAGTTGTTACAGTGGTCACAGCACATCTTCACTGAGCGTATCGCTGTTTTTCCAGGGAAGAGAGATCTTGGTCGCGCTGCTGCGTAACACATGCTGCCTGATAAGATAACGATGGGTTGGGATTTTTTTCATTTTCTTTTGGATGTCATCTCTTGCTCTGCATTGCTGGTCTTTGTCTCACTTATTTCTGTGGAAGTGAAGAGCTTGTGGGCTATTGAGTTCAACACAGAAAATTGTTGCTTTCATATTCCTGTCTTGCAGTGGAAACATTTTCTATTTAATTGGTTAAAATTGTCTTCCCAGTGGTCATATGCTGGACAGCTTCAAAATGTTGTGTTAGTAGATCTAGACACTTCATTTGAGCAGTGGTGACACACATTAGGCAAGGTGGCAGCTGTGCCTGTGAGTCCTGTATCTATGCATCACTGAATTTCTTTTTGAAGCAGATAATTGCAAGGATTTAAAACAAAGAATGTAATCTTTAACCTTTGACAGTTTTTCATATCTCCACCAAAAGTTAATGCCACAGAACTTCTACTATGGTCCAGTATTTTTCTATTAAGCAAGAGGTGGTCTTGAGCTGCTAGATATTACCTAATCCTAATTTAAATTCGAGCAATTTTGCACTCTGAAGCTGACTCGCATCTTCCTCTTTCAGTCTTTCCTTTATAAGAAATCAATGCTAATATGTAAAAATTGAACATCTACAGCTGTTTCACTCTGTTAATTGAATTATGAAAAGCTTGAAAGGTAAGCTTAGTACATCACTCTTAAAGCCTACTGATGTCTTACAAAGATGTTGCACTCTTCAATACGGAGATCTAGCAGTATATTACAGGCATGCCGTGATAGCTCTAATTGGAAACCTAATAGGATACAAGAGATTTCTAAGACTATTACAAATAATAATATATTATTTTTCAAGTCTGTGAGATTTTATTTTTAATTGACAGTCCTTTGGGTTGAAGATGGAAATAAAAATGCAGAAGTATTTCTCATTGGCTCAGAGGGCTGTATTCAGTGCTAATCTCACATCACATTTCTCGAGTGCTGAAGTGTTCCCAGTTGGCAGTTCTTGAGGTATAAATTCCATCAGTAAATCGGCGCTAACAAAGCTCAAGTACCTGTTCCATTCAGTAGCTCCATCTTTAGAGGGTGGGATGATCGTCGGTGCGACTTGCAGTAATGACAGCGTGTCAGTAGGTTGCTAATACGTACATAAAGATGTGATTCCTTGGATGGTGGCTAAGGGTGCCCCAGAGAGTCTTTTTTCGGTAAGTTTGCACAGTTAGGCTGGTGTCTTTCAAGAGGTAGAGCTTCCTGCTGAAATACTGCGCTCCTCCAGTCTAATGCTCAAGTGGTAGCTGGAGAGTACTGCGTGCCCAAATATATAGACCTGCATAGGACAGAGACAAGTCATTAAGGGGGAGCAGGATGCCAGGAGTGTTGAGGATGGAATGGCTTTTCCATTAATTTAGTACTGGTCTTGCGCTGTGCAGGACTTCGTGTTGTGAGGAGAGAAATCTTTCCCTAGTGACTGGTGCGTCACTTTGCAGAGAACCTGTCCCCCTTTGCTGCTTTCTTGCATGCTTCCCTTCCCCTGGAAGCACACTTTTAGTCATAGCTTCGCTGTTTTTGAAATATTTAGCACCAACATATTGTGAACTTTTATTTTTTGTTTAATCTGAAAGTAAAATTTTAGGTTTGATGAAAGAATTAACTCTCTCTCCCCCGATTTCCCTGCTGTCAAGAACATGTTCACCCCTACTGCAAAGAGCAGGGGGAAGAAAGCAGGTCTCTGATCACTGTTGTTACTCTGAGAATGTGTGTTTATGTAATTGTATTTCTATTTGTAACATTGTTACTAACACGTAGCAATTACTCTGGTTCCCTTCATGTTAATCAAATGCATATTGTCATGTATGTATTGAATTTATTGGATTGCCTTCTCTCAAGTAGTATTGCTCCGTGATTGTTACAGTATGAAAAGAGAACCTTTTTTTTTTTAATCCTGCCATCTTATATTAGTCTTGTAAGGCTGATTTTTCCTGTATAAGGGATGTTAAAATCCTGGCCCCTTACTGAACAAGCGCAGAAGAGATTTCCAAAGTCCTAGCACATACATGATGGAAAAGGCTGTGTCAGCACCTCCCTTTGTGCAAAGGGTTTTCAGCTCTAGCATCTTATAGATAAAATACTACACAGAAAGAAAGAAGGAGCAACAGAGTCCCAAACCATTAATGGCTTTCTAGCCATTACTGTACTTAGAAATACTCAGTGACGTACGGCACGCTACAGAATGTGTCTGAGGATCTCGGTAAAACTAATTTTCAACAAGCAGACGCTTGTGTTCTTCAACACCTTTAGTTCATCCTGCTCTGGCGGAGCTGTTTCAAGGTTGGGGAGAATCTAGAATTCAACAAAGTGCGTTTGAGATAGCACTGTTTTCATTTGGCGCAGTCATTTTAGTTCTCCTTACAAAAGTAGTACCACAAAACAAACAGTGTCAGTGGGATGCATCGTTGTGGCCTTGTTCTAGAAATCAGTGTAGTAAAGTGCAGAAAAATTTTACTTTTAAGAATATAATTGTGTATTTGGCTTTCTTCAGCTATACCATGTATACCTTGGTTTAGCAGCTATACAGGAATATAGCTTAATTTTAAAGAACACACAAGATCGAGACAACAACATAATTCCTAGTTTATTTAGTGTGGTCTTCGATGCGATACAGTTTTATTAAGGCTGGGCTGGAAGAGCCATTGCTGAAACACAGCAGGTAATTGTTGTTTGAAATTTACCTTTGAAACTTCTATGTTGAGATGGTGTAGTGTGTTTAGGAGCAGTTCTGGGCAATTCTGATCTTAAAAATGACAGACATGAGAGGCTAAAAACATTACCCCACCTCCAGTTTCTCATCTTTGCTAAGCAGTTTGGAACATTTCTAAATCCAGGTAAGATTTTGGAACTATTCAATCCGCTTTTTATCTCTCTTTACTTCAGGTGGCGTATGAAGTGTAACACTGAAAACTCTTCCATATCATACTTGAAGAATGAGAGCTCATATTTATTTAAACTGTGGCAATATTCTAAAAGTATTTGTTTGTTTATCTCTTAGCGCTGGTCCCAAAGGTGATAACATCTACGAATGGAGATCAACCATTCTAGGACCTCCAGGTTCAGTCTATGAGGGAGGTGTTTTCTTCCTTGACATCACATTTACGCCAGAATATCCTTTCAAGCCTCCAAAGGTAAGAGCTGTAGTAGTCATATGAAGTCACGAAGCCCCACTCAAAAAAACAGCAAGTAACAAGCAGCATTAATGGAATGCAGCCTATATGAAAGCTGCTCTGAGAGCAAGCTTAAGCTCATTTCAGACATTATGTTGGTTTCTATTAGCCAGTGTTAACAGCTTTTCCAGTCTTCTTGATCGCTATTTTAGAGCTTGCTTGCTCTTTTCCTGTTTCTGTTTATAGGAAGTCCTAAGCAATTAGTGCAACCATCGGGACAGGACTGAGAAACTGAAAAGTAAATAAATTTCGGTAGAAGAGAAAGGCTACAAATACTTGTTTTTCGAACCACTTGGTTACCATAAGCATGTTAGGTGTGTGTTGGCCACTAAAATAGTATTAAATGTTTCGGTTTTGTTGGGTACTTGTGTTGTTAACCTGCTTGTATAGTAACAAACCTTTTCTGTTGGTGTATTTGTGAAGCTCTTATATTCCAGTGCTGTTGTTTTCCAATGCTACAAGGTGAATACCAGTGCAAGTGAATTCTATCTTGTGGTTTAGATACTTGGCCAGAGGAAGAGGTGCTTGTGTGTATACTTCATGTTTGCCTTGTATCAGAAAGCGTTTGTGTGCATGTTTACCTTGCGACTTAAAAGTCATTGCATTGATGAGACTGCTTCATCTTGAGACTTTGGTCTAGTCTGCAGTACAAAGGACTTGCCATAGTTCAGGCCATCAGTCCCTCTAAGTGGAGACAATGCTAATTGGTCATACCAGACAAATTAAAACAAGCTTCCCAGATGAAGCAAACTGACTGTTATTACTAGTGTAACTGCAAGGTTTCTCGTAGTATTGACAGGGCCTTAAGTTTTACCTCTAAGCTAGAGCTCAGATTCACAGGCAGCATGGTCTACCTTGGGATATCTCTAGTGATTTCCTGTTGAGACCTGCCACCCCTCTTTGGAGGTTCTGTGATAGCACAGATAGTTCTCTTGTGTTAGAGTTTAATTCAGTTCAGAATAGTTTCTAATTTTGGGTTAATTTGCAGTGGATAATTTCTTGTCCATAATGTTACATACAATACCTTACATCATAAGCCCAGTAAGCATTTAGGGAGGGAGTTTTTATCTTCCCATATGTGTTTTGCTACACCTTTGCTTTCAGTGCATCAGATCAGAAGCATTTATCATCCCAGGCTTCTCCAGACTGATGCATTATAAGGCCGTATTATAGCTACCAATGGTATTGAGACAGCTTTATATGCAAAGTTCCCTGATGTGGAACCAAAGATACAGTTTTGTCACTCCAGCCCAGCCCTGCTTTCTGCTCTGTGCTTCTGACAGAGATCTCCATGCCTTTCTCTTTGGATCTAAACCCTCACCCAGATAAAAAGATAAATGGGATTTAAAAAAAGTAAAATATAAAAGCACCACTTAGTGAGGCATCAAAAGTTTAGTGGAGATTCACATTGCATTTAAATTGAGTCTTTCATCTAGCAGAGTCCAAGTTGGTTTACAAACCACATGTGTGTATCTAAATAAAATACAGCTTCAGTCATATTGAGAAGGAGTGAAGGAGAAAGCATAGCAGGGCTCCAAAAGAATGTACTTGGGCTAGGTGGGTGCTTCAAGTTCTGATGAAGAACTTTTCTTTTGCTGATAATCAAACTTACAGCAGCCCTTGTATGAACTCTTACGCTAGTGTTAACCAGTGATAATGTGGAAAATATAATTATGCTGTTGCTCCTGCTTTATTCCCACTAATTTGTCAATTTCAGATTGCCCAACTGCTTGGTGTGACTGCTAAGTACTGTTGGTGGATCATCAGGAATTGGTAGGACTAGTGTTTTGCCATAGCCTTCCCATATTTGTCTTTTACAGAAAGAAATAAAGGAACAGCTAGTTGAAACAAAACCCCATGTATTGTTTTGATGACTAGCACTAGAACAGCAGTGGAGTGGCTGAAGATCATTTCAAAAGATTTAACCTCTTGAAAAGATTGAGCTCTCTATAATGAAAGCTTTCCTTGAATCTTCGTTGGTGAGCCTCGCAAGGCCAGTGGAAGAAAACCTCTGCTGCTTCTTTGAGTCCTCAGTAATTCTTATGTGGACAGTCCCTGCTGTGGGTTGCCCTGTGGTGAACTGTCTATAGTAGAACACGTTTCATAACTTCAGTATGAAATGTTGTTAAAGGATTTACCTTCTTAAATAAAGTGAGGTGAAACTGGTCATCCAGGCCCTTAGGAATACGTGTGAGAAGGTGTTGGGGCACAGCCATGAGTGCCAAATGCTGTGTGGTTGATGAGCATCCTAGAGATATGTGGTGAAGGGTGTACAAGTGCAGCCTTTCAGGTCTGGGTCTAGCTCCAGCTGAGGGTTTGAGTCAGTATGTTGGAACAACCTTTTGGGGGCAGGATGTTGCTGTGTGAGAGACAGGAGACTGTTCTGGGAGTGATATTAGCAGGTTTGTGGAAGGATATAAAGAGGGACTGCGCACTTGAGACTGAAGAAATAAAAGGTCTTAAAATTTGGCATGGAAATGCATTGCACAGCACAAGGAACTTCTGTGGTAGAAATCTGATACAGGGAGAGATACTGTCTTTCCTGCCCTGAATAAGGATAATGGAGTTCTTTTGTATTTATTGAGCATTCTGTGCAACACCCTGAAGATGTTAGCATTAACCTGTTCTTTGCTATTATGTTTTCTCATTTTGTGTGGCATTCTGGTTTTGGCCTTTACTTCAGAGAGCAATGGAGTCAGGCACATGATGTATGGGCCTGGATTCAGGATAATCCAGTAAACAACAAATATAATTAGGATTTAAGAGTTCAGTACTTGGGCCTCGAGATGATTGCTATTCTTTTGTACTATTACAATGGACACTTTCCCAAGAGTTCCACTGTAGTTAGGTTAGATTTCATTTGTTGGGGTGAAAACAGTAGCTTGTGTTGACCTGGTGTATGCTTTGATCATTTGTATTAATAACCTCTAACCACTTCCTTCCCTTCATCCCATTTTGCTATTTGTGTAAATTAACCTTCGCTATCAATTCAGGGTAAGGTTGAGATTAGCTTCTTTAATGTCTTTTCAAAAGCCATGCTTAACTCTGCATAGATCCTGCATAAATGTAATCACAGGTGGGACGTTTCTAAAGGATCGTTCAAACTGGGATGTATTTTTCTGTTGCTCCATGTGCCATTCTCTTGACCCTAAACACATTGTACTACCTGCTGAGTAACTAATTTTCCCTTGCTTTTGGTCTAAATCTGCTAAGTTTATGTGATTCTAAGTTTTTGCCCATTTTAAGGTGTAATGAACATTTACTTTAAAAATTTTGGGGGTTGTTTTTAAGTAGGATTCTAGTTCCTCCCGTTCTCCCCACTTCATTTGGATTCTCTCCCTGCTTCATTTGGGTTCCCTGTGCAACTGACTTTCGTACCATCTGCAAAAATTGTACATGGCAAACAGCTGGACTACATGTGTCTAACACCATCCTGGCTCTGACTGTCTGCTTAAGTGAAAACAAACTCAGATTTTTTGCACAGTGCTTTGGCTAGGTAGAGCCCTGGTAACTGTAGAAAACTGCTTTGGTGCCATGGATATAGACAGCCCTGAAGGATTATTTCTTAAGAAACTAGGCTGTTCTGCAAATATATGGGGGGAGTCTTTTTTATTTTTATTCTCTTTCCCCTTCTTTGCAAATAATAATTAAATAATACATCTTATTCTTAAAGGCAAACAGGATTCATGCTTTGTCATCAGCTGTTAGTCAACTGGACGGAGAGACTGTCTGCAGAGTATTTAGCCTCAGTGCTCAGAATTGGGATTAACAACTTTCTGTCTTTACAAATTAAGAACTCTTGACCTCTCTGTTAATTTGGTCGTTATTGTATCAACTTGGAAATACTCCACACTTCCCCTTCTGGAAGTGTTTAGTCTGTTGAAATTATTACCTCACCTACATTTAGAAGCCTCTTGGAAGGAGACCAAAGCTGCAGGTCAAATAGAGAAATACTGAGAAAGCAGTGGGGCTGGGCTGAGAGCAGCTTGGGAATCAAGGCAGAGCCTTGCCAGCAACTACGAATGCCACCAACTTTGGTTTTATCCTAAACAGCATTGCGTTGGGGCATGTACTGCCGAGTCAGATCCACCCTCTGCTCAGCCTGGTGTACGTGGACTTCCACGTGACTGTTGGGAGTCATTGCTGCTTTTCCTCCAAGGCTTAGATCATCTGGGAAACAAAGGTCATCTTGGTTTCTTACCTGCTATACCTCTAAGGTATAAAGCAGCTGGTGTTCTTGGGTTTGGAGTTGCAGCTTGTTGCAGAGAGTGTGGGAGAGGGACGCATCGATGCATCCCCAGTCTCTTGCAGGCATTTTGCTATTCCCACCCAGAATGGGCAAAAAGTGTAGGGACTTGGGATTTTCTTTTGTTTGTTTCCTCCTTGCTAGAATCTGAAATCCAAACACCTTACAAAGGGCCCCAAAGGGAGGGCAAAGCCTCCCCAAGCGCACAGCGTGGGAGTGTCACACTCATGTGTGACAACTGCTTTTGCAAGTCTGTGACCAAAAATAGCCAGGGTGCTCTGTGCATCGAGAGCATTCTTGGGAATACCACGCGGATGATGCCGGGCACTGGGACACACCAAGCACTGGTGTTTTGTAGCTCCATCACCCCACACTGTGCCCGCTCGCTGGGCCTGCGAGAGGGAGAGTCACAGGCAAAATTTTTTTGCACTAGAAAGAGAGTAGAAAAACTGAGGGTTGGCTGTCAGGTTTTATGTGTGGGCTGGTCTCATGTTGAGAGAAAGCACTAGTGTGTTCTCACCATACCGCATGCTTACCGAGCATGTTTTGCAAATACCCCCGTGACCTACAAACAGACAATGGAGTTTGTGGGTGTGGATAGCTGACAAATTCTGAGGATTTAGGGAATCAACCCGACAACCTTTATTCATGCAGATAATCCTAATCCACGCAAATTCCACCAAATTTTGTTGTCACTGTCCATCCAGTGAGTCAGAGTAAGGCCTTTCTGTAGGTCATCTCCTGAAAATGACTCGTGGTGCTTCTGTTTCCCTTTGGGATAACTCCTGTGATGAGCTGCCTGGCTCCGTTCCACCTCCCAAACTTGTAAATAATCTATCCAAGCAACTCTCGGGATCGCTGAGCTCCTGGAAGTGATGGGAGCTTGCGATTCCAACTGCCTGGCGTGTTTAACACCGCTGGGGTGTGCTCGGGGAGGGGGCTGGGTGTGGCAGCCACCTCGCAAGACTTCTATTTCCATTTTTATTTTAAACGAGGCTCTTCTTGATTTGCCTCTGGCACCAAAGACGTGCCCGGGCTGTGGCTTTTATTTTACCCTGGAACTACGGGCGGTAAATGGCGTCGTAGTGCGAGGCGACTGCGGTGGGGATGCCGGTCACCCCCGCGGGAGCCCGGCCCGGCCCGGGGGCGGGCCTGGTGTACTCCCGCCAACGGCCGCGAGAGGGCAGCAGCGCCCCGGGGAGCCCGCTCTGCTCTGCCAGCAGCCAGGGGCTCGGCAGCGGAGGCCGGCCTGGTCTCCTTCGCGACCTCCGGTCGGCCAGTGTGCGTGGGCGCGTCTCCTGCCCCTCGGCTTTGCCACCCAGCGCGCTGCGGGCGGGCCCCAGCGCTGCAGCTAACACCCGTGTCTTGCAGGTAACGTTTCGGACAAGGATCTACCACTGTAACATTAACAGCCAAGGCGTCATCTGCCTGGACATTTTAAAAGACAACTGGAGTCCAGCATTAACCATTTCTAAAGTTCTCCTCTCCATCTGCTCCCTCCTCACAGACTGCAACCCGGGTAAGTCTGCCTGCTGCCCTGCGCCCCACCTCCTGGCACCCAAACAGTGGCCCTCATCTTGCCCCACTGGCTTTGGCCAGCACAGCTCAGTCTTCCAGCACAGCACGTTTTGCTCTCCCGGGCCGACTTAGAGGGTATGGAGGTGGTGGAGGTGGTACACCCCACCACTTCCATACCTGCTCCTCAGGCTAACCTGCAAGGGAAGCAGTGGGTCCTCCCTATGCACATGAAAACTTCCCCTTCCAGACCTACTCTGGTTTTGGGAAAGGGTCAAACACTCTCCATTGGTCTGTAGGACTGAGCCACAAACACGGTCCTGAAAACAAGGGGATTAGCCTCCTACTTTCTATCACCTAACCCTCCTAGTATCCACACCAGTTGAGTATGGCTTGGTTTCTAAAGTCCATTTTACAGGTTGTATTTCTCTGTGTGTCTAAAAGTGAGAGAAACACCAGATTTCTCACAATAGTATGTCTAATAACAATAAACTTGTTGGAAAAATAAAACCTCTCCTTGAGATCTGATGTTTACTAGAAGGCAGAATTATTATACTGGCACAAGTGCACTTAGCAACTGTATGTCCCAGGTGCTTTTGGAAGGGGTAAAATAAGCCTGAAACACATGAAAGTCCTCAGAAATGCAAAATATGACTATTGGGTTGTTGGCATTTAAAATTTCTTAAAACTTTTATTGGCATATCAATATTTGTTAGGTAATAGATCAGTAGGTCCTCATAAATCCACACAAATCAGTGAAGGTGCAGACCATCAATTCAGTATATTGAGAATGCTGCAGTACACCATACCTGGGTGATTCCCTTGCACTGAATTCATGCTTCAACTTTATTTTTAAGTTTTTATTCAGTAACGTGTATGAAATAAGCGGTTTGTTTCCTTTTCAGCTGACCCCCTGGTTGGAAGTATTGCCACTCAGTATATGACTAACAGAGCAGAGCATGACAGAATGGCCAGACAGTGGACCAAAAGATACGCTACATAAATTGGATTTTTGTCAAACTTACATTATTCGTCTGTGATGGAAAGAGCTGCTTATGATTTTGAAGGGGTGGGGGGAGGGAGGGTGCTGGTAAAGATTAGGGTATTTCTATAACAGATTTTATTCAGTCTTTTATTTCCTAAGATTTTGTTGTTGTAACTTAAGGTATCTTGCTACAGTAGACAACTAGGATTGGGAATAGCATATTTTAAGACTGTAATTAGTTCAGCAATATTAGCTCACATATAGTACCGAGAAGAATGTAAACTTCTTAGACTTTCTTGGTTTTCAGTTTGCTTGCAATATGTAAAAGATTAAAACAGCTTAATTTTGTACAGGTACATATGTTGACATTTATGTAAAAGTCCTTTCAAGACTCTACACACTGTTTTTTGCTATTTGTTTTGTTTTGGGGTTGGGGAGGGTTATTTTGTTCTGGGTTGGGTTTCTTTTTTTTTTTGTAAAAAGATGTTGGGACTGTTTTCCCCTATGGAGGGCACATTGGTATTTAACAAATCCTTTTTAAAGACTGTCATCTCATGATCTGTGATATGGAGAGGTGGATATTTCACTTAAGTGAAATACCTTAAGCTGTTTAACTGTAAGGCGTGGAATAGGAGTCACTCAGTGGATTGGTTGTATGTTGTGGGCTACTTAAGTCTGCATTTGTTACTGTGCTAATAAAAAGATGTTTAAAAAAAAAAAAGAAGAAGAAAAGATTTCTGCTTAGTGCCTTGCTTTGTCATTTTGCCGGAACCGCATCGCCCAGAACACGTTGAGGATTACAGTGTGGATAAGGAGGCGGCAGATCTGCAGGTGAGTGCACTGACTGCTGCTGTTTTGGGGAGAGGCTTCTAGAAAAGTATACAGTGAATGACAGTGCAGGACTTCTACTCTTTGCTGTGTAAGTGCTATGCAACTGGCACGGCCTGTGCAGAGGTAACCTGCCACAGGGTCTGGGTGAGTTACTTCTTAACTTCAGTTTTCACAGCTTGGCTTGTCAGGACTGGCACATTATTTGCAAGTACAAATGGAAAAGCATACAAGATCTGGAGGGGAAACAGGCAGAAGGTAAGAAGATAATATTTCCATGTCTTTTTGATGGAGCAGTTTATTCCCACTTGGAAGAGGAGGAGGAATCGTGTCTTGGTAAGGAATTGAGTCCTTCTTCTTCATAGCAGAAGAGACTTTAAAGGAGAGTAAAGGAAACTTAATCTGTAGATCCTTTAACTACCTACAAAGATTATCTCCTAGAGACATGATGTTTACATTGAGGTATGTAGCAACAGGGCAGTTAGTTGTGGAGATGGCATTTCTGGCCACACCCTCAAGGTAAAGGCCGGAAGTACAGATTCATTTTCACACGGGAGGTGCTTCACCTTGCAACATTCTTCTGAGTGCTATCTGGTCATCTGCACCCTCAGTACTTTAAAATAAATTCTGTATGTATCTTATGTATATACTTCTCTTCCTATGCTTATATAGATCACAGAATTGTAGGGCTTGGAAGTGACCTCGAGAGATCATCGAGTCCAACCCCCCTGCCAAAGCAGGTTCCCTAGAGCAGGTCACACAGGTAGGCATCCAGACAGGTCCTGAATATCTCCAGAGAAGGAGACTCAAATTTGACTTGATCCTAAGTAAGCCATTAATTGGGGATACCCTTCCTTTGCTGGCTGGCTGGTACATTGGCCTCATCTGCTGAACTGCCTTCTTTTGATACAATGTGTGTTTCGGTGTACAAGCTCCCTCAGCTGTTGGGTTCAGCCCAGGAAAAGTACTGATATATAGTTCCATCATACCAGGAGCATCTCTGGGAATTGTTTCCTCCTCTCCTGTTCTGAGTGAGGAGGTAAACGGCTTCATCTCAGTAGATGTTTGTCAGCTCCTTGCTTCGTGCTGCCAGGATGTGCCAAAATTTACTTGTAGCTGGCAGGAGGAAGAGGATCAGGGAGGTGATTGGGGTGACTGATCTGCGCAGTGTTTGTTTAGCAGGACAGAAGAAGCAGAGAAAGATGGTTCAATTTTCTAATTTATTTATCTTTTTTAGAATAATTTTTCTCCATAATCTTATGAAGGGGTTGTCTAGCTTTCTGGTAGGTAAGTGATCCCAGTGACCTAGGACAGGGTGTAAGTCAGTGGAATAGTAAGAACAAAATACGTGTTCTGCCCTTTAGCTACTAGATTATACTCTGTACTTTTATCCCTATATAAAGTTGTACTACATTGAGTTTCACTTTTACTCAGTACCAGCCACTGTGTGTAGATTACAGGTGAGACACCACAGTTCCCTCCCCTTGTCAATAAAATACTACAGTATTTAGAAAAGGTAATTGATTTGAATCCTTTAAAAGCATCAGAACAAGCTTATGAAACTGGTTTCTAATCAATTTAACCAAATCAAAGGTAATGTGTTTGCCTTTACATAACCTCTTTCGGAGAATGGCCTTAGCCATTCAGAAGATCCTTTTCCTGTCGACTTTCTGAAAACACTGTCAACTCTCCAGTGTCCAGGGGAGTGAATGAGCAGACATCTCCCTCGTCATGGCCCTGGCAGCTAACAGCCAACATCAGTCTTGGCACTGCAATTGGCACGGGGTCTTCGGGGCACAGAATTGAACAGGAATTGGTCCCATCCCTACCTTCCACCACCTCACCCCACCTCCCACGTGATTTTCATTAATTCTGACTTGTCAACCCACACTCCCTGGGCTCAAGGGTCAGCTTCAGAGGTGGTGTGTGGTTAGCAGAGGTCTTTGCTTACTTTGATTGAAAGTGAATGAAGTTCCTTCTAGAAGGGTCCTGCAGAGCTGAAGAGGAAGAACATAGCCAGTTCCTTGGTGAGAGGTTACAGCAAGGAGGTGAACCACTGCCGCTCTGAAGTCACGTGGGCAAGCTCCCCGCGCACGCAGGCAGATGCAGTCTTCTGGGTAGGGAAGAAGCCTTGGGTACACGTGCGTTTGGTAGGAAATGAGTGAGGAGGGAGTGTTGTTCTACAGCATCGTTGGGGACAATGACTATTAGTGGCCAGGTTGGGGGAGGTCATGCTATAGTGCTTACTCAGCTGGAGTGTTGCAATGGAAACAATTGTATGTTTCTAGCCGGGCATTACAAGAGCTTGCTCATTCATAATTGCTTTCTTATCTTACTCCTTGGCCACAGCAATCCAAACTATATTGAGCAAAGCACATAAACAGTTTCGTCTACCTTCATTATGAAGGTAGGAATACCTGCTTGGTTTTCAGTGAATTGTACTGCTGCTTTGACCTTAGTAATGCTGATGGACTTTATTTGTCAGTAGTCAGGAAGAGCAATGCTATAAGCACAGAGCTTAATTGTGATCAAGTACACTTAGTATTTAGCAGTTATGATATGACAGTGCAAATATTTCTTGTGGTTTTGCTGACTCATAGTAAAATTCTCAATATTTGTTCAAAATAACATTAATTTAGTGGAGAATGAGGGAACTGGGTACTCCACTCCCTCTCCCCACTCGTCTTCAAACACAATGGAAAGCTGGTATCGATTAGTACAAGATGTTGTTGGAGGCCAAACGCTGGCCACTTTCTGGGCAAAGTCACTCATTCCATCCCTCCATATCCAGTTCTGTTCCACTTACTGCTGGGATGACCTAGGACAGCAGATTCACGCAGCAGCACAGCTTTACCAGCACGGAGAGTCAAGTACAGCACAGACACTTGCAGTCCTGCTGCTGGATAACAAATGGCACATTAAGTGTCTTTTTTACAGGAATTTGTGGGTGTTTGCCTGGGGGTCATTCCCAAAAGGCAGCCTCCTACCCTCCCCAGCCCCCTCTCACAAACACTTCAAACCACTTCCTACCTGGCCAGCTGCTTCGTGCGGAGGGTGAGCTGCTGCAGCTCAGCTGCATGGCTGGGTGGGAGTATTATGCCGTGCACTAAGCAGAGCCCACACAGCATCTCCTAAATACAAAATTGTTCTGTAATAATTTCTCTGTAAAATTATCACCTATGTGAACGCGACTGATTTGTACCGGACATGTTGGAACAAAAGACTGCAGAGCTATGTTGTCCTTCAGGTCACAGTTAAATTAATGAATGCTCTGAGAGCTTTTCTGGTTTGTACAAACAGATTCCTGTGCTGAAAGCACTGCTTGCCAGACTTTGCTGACAAGCTTCATGTCAGGGTAGATCTGCTCTAGTATCTCCCACAAGACGATTTTTCTAGACAGTAGCAGAACTTCAGCAGCCAAATGTGCTGGTAATTGTTCCTCCTGCCCCAAACACTTCTCCTGCAATGACATGCTGACCTAAGCCTCCTGCAGCATCAAGAAGCCCTGTGGTCCTTTTAACTGGTCAGGAAACAGGGCTGTTGCCATTTCAAACACATCCTCTCCCCAAATCAAGCGCTTTTTTAATTGGAGCTAGTGCTATCTGTGACTAGAGGCTATGGATCTGCAAGAGGATTGCTTAATGATAAGCTTGTTGATTTGTCCCTCAACACAGCTGTATCCAGACATAGTCAAAGCCCCTGCTGGAGGTGTGCACCTGTCCCTCCCTCATTCATAACCTTCCTTGCAAGGGAACTGCTCTCATTAAGTGCTTTCTAAGGCTTTCACCACCAGCGACTTTACCAAGCCAAGTCCGTGAGAAGGAAGGATAGTTCTTAGCCATATGCTTGCTGATTTTATTGCTGAATGAGATTATTGCTTTAAGTGAAACGGTGAGAAGCAAATGGCAGAGAAAGGACTTAGGTGGTGACCTGGGAGCTGCAGACAATGTTCAGATTGCTTAATTATCACAGTTATTCCCTTTGCTCTTCCTTCCAGGCAAGGGGAATGTTGATTTGTTCTGGGACTGGGAGAGTTTGCTAGCTAAGAAGGTGAAGGGCTCAAGCAGTGTTTTCCGATCTGTCACAGTCACTTCCCACAGCCTCACTTTCTCAGCCCTCGCCCATTGCTGTGCTGCTTCTGTTTCCACTTGTCTTTGCTCCAGGAGGTCAGTTTTGTTTCCCAAGACAATAACTGTTACCTACAAATAAAACAAAAGGGTGAGCTTCGTACAAAAAGCATCCACCACTCACAGGTTTAAGCGGCAGGCAAGCAGCAACGCAGCTCAGACCCATTCTTTAACTTAGCACTGGCAAGAGGTAAGCTGCGTGTAGTTTGGAAGAACAGAGTCTGGGATTTGAATTAGCCTCATCTACTTTGGGTTGGGAGTTTGTTTTAATAATAGGATATGCAGGACTCCCCCCGCCAACCCCTTTCTCCCTGTCCCTTGCCATTGCTTAAAGGGAAACAGTGTCCAAGAGAGCCCAAGTTAAACAGCCCTCTTCTCCATTTACCTGGCAGTTGAGCTGCTCTAGACAAATGGTAAGACGTCTGAGTAGGTCAGAGCACTGGATGCTTGAGAGATTAAAAAAATGCATGGCAGCAGAGAAAGCCTGGACCCCACAGCCATGGATTTTGCCCAGCTTGTTTCTGCAATGTAAATAAACACACGCTGCCAGCAGCAGCCTGTGCCAGCAGCCCGGGCAGGCTGAGATGTTAAGCCCCTCTCACAGCCCAGGTGGCTGCCCACTCCCACATGCACGGTAAGCCGCTGCGGGGACCTACACAGACGGTCTCCTCTCCCTGAAAGGGTCAGATAAGCACCAGCACTGTCCTCTCGGAAGCCACTTCAAGAGCAGCCGGTAAGCTAACCCCAGCAGCCCAGCTCTGAGTCAGACCTGAGGTTGTAAGGATCAGTAGTGTGCCTTCTATATCACTGAGGCCGTAGAGTGGAGTTCTAGGTAGTGCTGGCCACTTGGTTACCACTCCTGCTTATTTTAAGTTAACCATTTTCTAAAAATGTTTTACCAGCCTCAGCTCTTAGGTGAAACCAGACCTATATTTATAGTTCAAGGTCCTTACTCAAAGACTAGCTTCATCTCTACACTAGTGGTTTGACAAAGATCAAGAGATAAAGTCCTCTCTGGCTGATGATTTGGGGTTTTTGCTGTGGCCACGCCTGCTTGCTCTTTCCTGTTCATCAGGCTAACTAACTTCTGTTTCTTTTCAGCTAGAAATGTTTGTCCTGATCCTGTGAGATCTGACACTTCTTCTACAGCAGCCCATTCATGGTGTTTGGGGTGAGGGGGGGAGGGAAGCCAGTTTTTCCCCTCCGTGAAGGCTTTGAAAGCAGCTAGAATCTTCATATGCATTTACCATATGCTCCAACTGAACATTTACCTATGGTTGAGCCCTGTCACTGTGAGAGAACACAACCTCTACTGAGAATAAAATTTGGCCCGGCTTTAAGGTGTGTGCTGGAGAGCCCCCAGAGCCAGCAGAGGCAAGGAACCAGCCCCTCGCTGCTTTCTGTCATCTGCCACACAACAGGGAACTGTGGCACTCATCAAGGCCACGTGCTGCCAGCTCAGAAGCACCATGTGTGGGGACACATCCCTAATTCAGTTAGGGATGCCTTCTAGCAGAGCTCCAACTTTAAATCCACTAACACTATCCTAAGACTCCTGATCTCACCTTCTATGCCACAAAGCCTATTTTACATGGACTAGAAGTCACAGGAATAAAACTAATTGGTGGCACCACTGTTTCCACCATGTTATCTTCAGTCAGGATCACAACTTTAATCTCTCCCATGGGATAAGCAAATTTTCTGAAATACTTGCAGGCAACAAGAGAGAAGAGCTCTGGCAGGCACCACAGAAGAGAGGGACGCAAATCCTGTTGGAGCTGTGACTCCCTCTCTGCATTGCAACACGCTGTAAACTAAGAAATCAGGACACTCGCAAAACACAGCGCCTGGGAAAAATTTCCTGCTCGTCCGCCTTTCCTTGCCCTGCAGGGGAGTTCTGATCGACTCCCGCATCCCTGATCTACGTGACAGGCTGCAGCTCGCACCAGCACCAGCTAGCATACCTCTCCTGTGACTGCACCTGGAGCCTGTCTTCCTCCACCACCCCGTGTGCCGTCCGGACTAACCAAGTCACGTTTCTGGACAGTCTCTCCCTGCTATTATCCGATTAATTCCTCATGCACTTTTACATTGGGTTGGGTTTTTTTTTAATGGCGTAAACTGGACGTTTGGAAAGCTGTAGGCTAAAGGCATTTAACGGGGAAAACTACTCGAGAACATAAAGATACTGTAGGAAAAGCCATAATGCTAATGCCTCATGCAAGTTATATTTGTTTAGCTAAGCTGGAACACTGTCAGCTGAAAACACTAGCTGCTTTCTAAGGGAAAATAGAGCAGTCATTTCACACAATTGAATTGATTCAATATGGTTGTTAAAATACATTAAAGCTGCTTTGCCAATTGACTAATGTCTGGGAGACCCGTTGTCAATTACACTCATTTGTAAGCCATCGAGTGCATGAACACAAAACAAACAAAGATAATGCCCTTCGTTATATTATTCTATGCACTTGACTTCCCATGTACAATGTCTAAAAAAACATACGAGCTGCACTGCTGTAGACCATATGTTTTATTAGTTGGAAGGGTCCTGGCTGGTGCATTCAGCTAACCAAATTTTAGCTGTACTAGAGGAAGGAAGGAGGAAAAAGAAGCCAACGCATTCTTGTGCATGACCTGCATGGCACACCAATTAGGGTTCCCCAACATGTGAGAGCTTCCTTCTGCTGGACTGACCAGGTCTGCAGGTACATTCATTTTCCTTTGTATGTGGGTTTGAGAGGAACAAAATCTGCACTTTGCGACCTTAACTTCCTATCACTGGTACAGCGATAAGCCAAGCCAGTGCAGCACCATGCATTTACCTCCTTTTTGTCTCTAAAGATGTCGATCTCCTTCTTGAGCATTTCGACACTTTGGAAAGCTTCAAGGCTGGTCACGGCATACACGAGAACGAAGCCATCAGCGACAGAGAAATAGTGCTTTGGCAATTCGACGCCCTCCTGCAGACCTCGGGTGTCATAAAGCCGTAACTGTTCCTTCACACCTCGGTCTGTCTCCACCGATGCCAAATACACATCTTCCATGGTGGCACCCTCCTCTAAGCCTGTTTTAAAACAAATGGGAAAGTTCAGCTGGTGTAAGTACAGCACCACTGTACAAATTGTTAGCAGGAGGACGGCAGGATTTTATCCCATGGCAGCTTCCAGTGCATGTTTTCCAGAGTGACTCGACCTGGACTCGACCACACCAGCTATTTACAATAGTGGCGCTGCATAAGCACAGCCATCTAAAATATAAGCACGTGATTATGCCTGTAAAATTAATCTATACAACATGCACATTCAGGTCAGGATAAGCTATACGGCTCTTCCCCTAGGTTTCCCAAACTCCAACCACCTGGTGTGGCAGTTCTGTGCCAAACACACAGCAACCGAGCCTGCCCAAACATACCCCTTTGGAAGGACGGCCAAGGAACACCAGGTAGTCAGGTACTAACATCTTGGGCCCACTTCTTTGCTTTGTACCGAGCTGGATCATATGGCAGAACCAGGAGCCAAGGGAGTAATTCTGGAAATGTATTGGTGGTACAGCTAACCAGCGGGTGAAGTCCAGCCAGAAAGGGAAGGGGATGTTTGCATGCAAGCTAAGTTACATGCCATATTTACTCAAAAGCATGGTGAGCTTTTTCCAGTCCCTTAGGGATTTAAAATGACTCAGATTTGCTAATAGGAGCAAGCTCATTTACTGCAAGGTAAGAGCATACACAAGGTAACAAGCTTTGGCATATATATCACCTGCTCCATGGTAACTATCTGCATACTGGTTTGCCTGCCTTCCTCTCCCCACGGTAAATGTGAGGTAATTCAAGTTACCTTACTTGGGACCAACTAAAAGGACTTTTTCCAAGCCAAACCTGAAAACACATAGATCTCAGCTTTGTGCTCTGGGTGCAGGTCTGTAAGGTCACAGGCCCCAACAAACTCCATACGGCGTAGCTGGGTCGCTTTCAGAGTCAGGTGTAAGTATCGGTCTAAACCCTCTGCAATCCACGTTTCTGCCTCCACTGCACTCATATGTACACAAGTTGTTTGCCACCGCAATAACGAGTCCTGCGCTACTCTCCTTGTCACCAGAACGGGACCATATGAGTCCATCATTTAAGAAAACACAAGGGATTATCTGGCCCGTGGAAATAAGGATTTTTCTGTATTCAATTATGCTATTCAAAATATATTCACAAACAAGCGAAAGCATTCCACCTGCACTGATGGCTTCCCCTGATGTATGCAGCATTCCTGAGCGGGAAATGGCACGAGCTGCTCCTCTTGCCCCTCTCCGTGCAGTCTTCGTAGATCAAACTCTTACTAGATTTACAACTAATTAATATATCCCATCTCCAAATGCAGCCATGCTAACGTGCCAGAATAAAGTTTAAGGGTAGAAGGACAAAATGAAGGTTAATAAAGAGGACACAGGAAGGCATTCCCTGAAGTTGGAGAATGTCTTCCAAGGGCATTTTTAAAGGCTTAGGTAGGTAACAGAGCCCTTTCCAGATCCAGCACTGTATTTTTTTCTTGCTCTGCTTCATTGCACTGTAAAGACAGGCCAAGGAGATATCTGCCATCAGGAATACTACTTTGGCAAGAAGGAATGATCCATAACTACCTACGTTTTCTGTTTGGAAAGTGATGAATAATGTTGTACAGGTTTTCACTATTTGAATGTTGCACAGTAATTCAACACTCTTTAAGTTGTCCACATCCTCTTGTGACACTCCCTTTCTAATGGCAGTGAAATTAGCAGTGAAAATTACGTCTTTTAACATTCCACTAGAAAATGAAGAGGAAAAAATTAAGACCCAGGACTTAAGTCAGCAGAACAGAGCAACAAATTTTGCCATGAAATGAGGGGGCACCTTGGAGGGAGCTGGAATTTATGAGGATTCCAGAGGTGAAATTTCACCTATGTACACGGGGGAGGGAGTATATGCAAGTAGATCCCTTAGCAAATATGGATAATTTTTAGACATACCTGTGTCACCTTATTCTTGGCTTCACTTCTAAAGCTCAGACCCTGCTTGCTACATCTTGCCGACAATGATATTTACAGGTCTTGTTAGTACCATCCTATTCAAACATCTCAGTCTCCATTCAGACATGCGCCTGGCAAGTTGCTGAGTGGCACAGCTAGTCAGGAAAACCCAGGAGGATGACTGGCACCACCACATCTTTCTTGTCTCCTTTCCTTCACTGGCATCCCCAGGCATCCTCCACACTTCACTACCTGGGTGGGCAAGGACAGCTTGTGCCAGGGAGTTAGAGCCCTGAAGGCTGCTGCCCACTCGAGGAGGTTTTCCTTGGAGGAGAGGATTATAAGGGGCTTTTTCTTTCCCACTAACCATTTTTCTAAACTTAAAGAAATATTTTGAGATATATACCTACTGCTGTGACGCAGATGGAATTGGCTTTCAGGTTCAGAAACTACAGGGGGAAAGGGGAACTAAAAAGACAGTGAACAATCACATGGTTTCTTTGGAAAGTAAAGATGGTTGAAAAACGTTAGGGAAGGAAACGAGGAACAGACAGAAGATTGCTGCTTTTCCCTAGCACCTACTTAGCTGGTGAAAGTTTTCGAGAGGCAGAAAGGTCTTCATCTACATTACCCGCTGCTGCCACAGAGGAACTGCGAGGGGAAGCCCCAGTTGTAAATTGGGTGGTGTTTCAAGCCCTGGTGGTTTCCCAGGGCGGGAAAAAAGTCTCAATGTACTAATGAATACTGTGCACCCAGGCTAGCCAAGGCAGAGATACTAAAAATACCAAAATAAAGCAAAATTTCCAAAATTTGCATGGAATTTCAGAAGTTTCCAGGTAACGCTCAAACAGAAAAGCAATGCAAATTTTGTGTCCTCTTGACTATTTTTGAAGACATCCCATGTAATCTCTCCCTACCTCTTTCCAGCAGGAATTTAGCAAAGAGCTCCAAAAGCCTCATATATGCAAACTGTGGGATAACACGCTTTGCTTGCTTAAATCTCAAATGACAGCATCAGAGGATCCCTACCTCAGTGAAGAGCTGGAGAGGCCTCAGCAGGAGCTGGTCAATTTAGATTTAGCTGCCAGTTAAGTAGCAGCCACGGTTGTGACTCTCAGTTGCTACATTCAGCTCCACTTTCATCTGTTTCTGAAATGCAAAAATGACTGCAGCTCCATCAGGCTGTAGTTGCATTGAAGAAACAAAGATGTAAGAATGGGCAATTTGGTTAATTAGCCTCCATGTGCTCAGAGCTGTGAAAGTCAACAGCCCAAATCCCTCCAGCTGACACCATGTGAGGCAAATTCTCTTGTTGTGGGTCCTACCACAGTAATATATGGTGTTTTCACTCCCAGCTAAGATGAAGTAGTTGCCTATGAATGACCTGATCATGCCAGGTATTTACACAGCTAGGAGGCAGAGATAAGGAAAATCTTGTTTTCCACAGGAAGAATTCTCATCTCCTTCTGTTGAGCAGATAAGCTTTACCATAAGTTGAAGGGCCAGAGATATTTAAATATTTAAAGGCAGAAGGAAGACTCTCTTCTGCACCAAATCTGTTAACAGACATGTTCCATGCCAAAGTTGAGCCAGTACCCCTCTTGTTAGGTCTCTTAAGAGACCTCAGGCCACACAGCGCCAGGTACCACAGGTATTTAGCAGGATAATCTTCCACCACCAGTCAAGGATCCATTTCATGACTGAGGAGAAAAGACTGGCCCCTCTTTATTCATGAGTGCAATAGAAGGTGGAGGATTCCTCCTCCCTGGCAGTGTTCAAGGCCAGGTTGGATGGGTGTCCAGGGTGTCCCTGCCCATGGCAAGGGGTTTGGAACTGGATAATCTTTGAAGTTGCTTCCAGCCGAAACCAAAGTGTGAAAAATACAATATTGAACCCACATGTACAAGCCTTAACAACTGCTTGGCTGACCTATGGCAGTGTAGTCCCTACATGATTCAAACCTAAATCTGCACCCATTTCAAACATCTCCTTTCAGGTTTGGTCTGATTCCTTGTATCAGTTTAGCCAGAGGGGCTGCCATGCAATAGGTAAATTACTTTACACACCTCTGACAGCGTCTCTCATCCTTTTGCCTTCTCCTTTCTCATCCCAGGGCTCAAGGCAAGCAGCCCCTCTTGCAGTTTCACAGCCTAGCATGAAGCCCAGTACCACCCATTGCTGCTCACATGCTCCAGGGACACAGATATTCCTTTCTCGGGGTATTCCCC
>VXBZ01010159.1:60075-80287 GCA_013399135.1 Heliornis fulica
CCGTGGCCCATTGGCGGGGCCAGGAGGCTGAGGCAGGGCCAGGAGGGCTGCCCGGCCACCTCCAGGACTACAATACCCATGAGGCGCTGCTGCCGCCGGAAGTGTGGCTCTGCCGCAAGGGCTTGTGGGAAGTAGGCTTCTTCCCTTCCGGTGCTGGGCGCCATCAGGTGAGGGTTTGTCTGCGCTCGGCCTCTCCCTCAATCCATTTCCATCCTGGGTCCGCGGCGGCCACCCGGCCTCACCCCCGCCTGCCCGTGGCCAGCTGCCACCTTGGCGCGGTAGGACGGCGCCGCTCCCACGGCGTGGGGCATCCGCGGGGGGTGGAGACCGGTCGGGCCGCGGGCCCTGTGAAGCCAGTGGAGGCCCTGCGGGCTGTGCCTCGCCGAGGAAGCCTAGCCGCCTGCGCTCGGGCCGGGGAGGGCACCGGCGCGCTCCGTCGGACCCAGCGTTGCCTGGGGCGAGAGGAGGGCCCGCAGTGTAGCGGTCTGGCTCTGGGTTTTGCGGTTCGGTTTTGTTTCGTGCTGTAACACAGTAATGAAGGGGGAGAACCAGAGCTGTGCCGTGGCTGGGCAAAGATGGGCATGGGAAGTCACAAATCGACAGGGCCTTTTTGCAGATTAAAGGAACTGGGGTTTTCTGATGGTGATATGGGTGGTGGCATGATGTAGTTTACTAGCGTGTGCAAAATGCTGCAAGTGTACGAGTTCAGAAGATTTTTAGAGGTAATTAAACCATCTTAAAGGACCATATTAGTCACATACTTATTTATAGTTTTAACGTCTACAACTCAGTCAATATGTAAGCTATCAGTTTTGTAGTATCTGAAAAACTTAGCTGAGGAGTTCAGCATTTAAGAAGCACATGAAAAGGATGAAAGTTGCAGAGAATTGGCAGCCTGCAACAGAACACATAGAAGTCATGAGTTACCAGATGTGCCAGGTGTGTAAAAAAACTTGAGAGCATCCATGTATCAGTGGTATTATGCGTATGGTTTTATGCAGTGTCTCTGTAGGAAGCTGATCAAATCCACAACCTGATTCAGTGCGCTTTTTTCATTGGCTTATCACCTCAGCAGGTAGACCAACATGGGTGCCTACAAGTACATCCAGGAGCTATGGAGGAAAAAGCAGTCGGATGTGATGCGCTTCCTCCTTCGAGTCCGCTGTTGGCAATATCGCCAGCTGTCTGCCTTGCACCGAGCTCCCCGGCCCACCAGACCAGACAAAGCTCGCAGGCTGGGATATAAGGCCAAACAAGGTAATGAGACACAGAGGTGAAGTCCACATGCTTTTGTGATGGAGAGACCAAGTCTTAAGTGAGCTTTAGAAAAATAAAATGTGAAACTTAAATGTTCCCCAGGAGTCTGAAGTATCCTGCATGAAATGAACTTTATGTTGTAAATGTGTTGACTTGGCAGCCGTGCTCAGCCCAAAACTGTACTTACTTCAATTTTGAGTTCAGACTTTCAATGGATGATTTGGTAGATGGAGATCAAGTGGGCTTTGGCTTTAGTCCTTACTCTTGTGCCACTGTATTACTACTGCAGACCTGACCTGTGCTCTTAGTGTCCCAAGTTTAGAGGGTGTCCTTTCTCTACCCAGATTTTATCACTTGTTACTACTATGAGTGTGTTACAGCTCTATGTGCTTGAGTAAGCACGATGAGGTAGGTAGTTTGTACCATCATTAGGAAACAGTTACTGGTCAGTGAAAGAAACCTAAGGGAGGTGGCCATCCATCTGCAACTTGAGCAAATCCTTGAAACTGTTCGCAGTGAAATTACGAAGCTAGGAGTCTGCACTCCTGTTGCTGTTGGTGAAGTTTGTTTAATTTCCACATTTCCCAGATTTCGTCAGGGTTTGTGGATGGCCTGTACTTAGAGTTGTACTGTCAGAACACAGGATTTTAGTTTTGGTGTGGTTCTTTTATTTGGGCTTTCAGGATGGGAGCTTTTTGTACATAGTTGCACCTGTTGTAGTGTGTTTGGAACTCCATAGTGGAAAGGTGTCATAAACTGGTTTGGAAGTAAAAAGTAGTCACAAGAGGACATTGCTTCCCTTACTCTGCTGTAATGGAAATAACAAAACCATCCTGTGGTAGCCACCTCCAGTGTAGCTTTTGGTGAAGATTGACATAGTGACCTGAATTTCATGTGAAACTTTTGGGGTTTTAAATGCAGTACGGGCATCAAAATTTCTTTGCTGTGATGCTTGCTATGCTACACAATTCTTCTAGTTCCTAAGTTGCCGTTTCTTTTAGGTTACGTTATCTACCGTGTCCGTGTTCGCCGTGGTGGTCGTAAACGTCCGGTCCCAAAAGGTGCAACCTATGGTAAACCTGTGCATCATGGTGTTAACCAGCTGAAGTTTGCCCGGAGTCTTCAGTCTGTAGCAGAGGTGACTATTTTTGGTTATTGCTCAGGAACTTGGTGGTAGGAAGATCTTACTTAGTGAAAGTTGAAGATACTCGAACTAAAATGCATCAAACAACTGTTCCATTAATGTGTTTGGGAAAAGTTCTTCCATGCTGATGTCAGGAAAGCACCAGAATGTCTTGAAAAGCTATGTTGAGGCAAATGAAAAAACTACTCAGACATTACAAATGTGGTCCAGGAGAGGCACTACTTGGTGGTTTATTGATGTGTGCAGTATATACTTATTTCTAGAGTGTGCTACAATATTTGTAATGAGAAATAGATATACAACTAGTATAAACCTCAAAATAAATTAAGGTTAGATATGAGAAATAACAGTTCAAATGTGCCAAGGTGTCTGACAACACTCATCACTAATTTCACCTCTGTTTCCTGCCACGCTCAGTGTATTGACAGCTTTAGGTAGTGGTCCTTTCAAAAGTACAGATGAGTTCCTGTCTTTGTCCATAGCACATGTTTGTGTGGTTAGAGTGTGACACAGTGTACTTAGCTGTATGATGGGAACTGAAAATGAGGCCAGAGACCTTCTGGTTATTTATAAAAAAGCTTTGGCACCTCACAGGCACAAAGATTGCCAGTTAACATGTTTTTGGTGAGATGTTGTTACCCACTGAACTACTGAAAATGGGAATTTAGGATGAGATCTCTAACTTTCATGATGTCACTGTAGTAATGCTAAAGAGGTGTGGTTATCACCTTTAGAAAAAAACTCAGTGGATTTGAGTTAGTGCTAGTCTGCACTCTCAAAACAGAGACAGTGTGCGAGAATGGTGGCCGTTTGTTGCCTTTCCATCTTGAAACAAAACTTGTGTTCCCAGGACTTCAAAAATACTCTGGAAGTGACTTTTAAATATAATGTTCTCTAAGAGCAAGTTGAATATGATGGAGGGTTTTTAAAAGTGGGGCGGGAGGGCAGAGGGGGAGGAGAGTAAATGGGATATGCTAATTTAAAAGAAATACAGATAATGAGCTTAAATTAAAATGTGAGTGTGTTTACAGTGCTCAGGGCATGCCCTTCATATATACTATAAACAGATACCTTAGGGCAACTCACATGCTAACTTGTGGTAACAGCTCATGGAAGAGGCTGCTGTTTGCCCTCAGTTCAAAAGTTTCTAAATCTGATACACTTTTTTCTGGAAGACTTACATATTTAAAATAGATTTATTATAGAAATAGAAAACTTTGGTTGTAGCTACTGTCCCTACATTTTTCGTTGAGGGTGGTTGGAGTTGTAATGTTTAATCTGTGTGTTCCTCTCATGCTAGAATAAAACAAGGACTTGAAAGATTTTTGCTACATATACAGAAAATAGTTGAGTACCATTCAGTGAAAAACTAACGATCAGTTGGGGTTTCAGTGGGATGGGAGATGGATGGGATTCATTGGTTCATACTTTCTCACAGTGATGTTAAAGTTCTAGGATTAAACACATTTTCAGTGTTTTAAATCAGTAGCTTACTTGACAGGAAAGGCAGATAGAGTTGCATAATTGATATTTTCTGCTTTGTTTTGTTTTCTAAACTAAGACTGCTTCTTCCCAACCACAAAGGAGGATAGAAATAGCAAGCACTAATGTACTGGCAGTGGAACAAAGACTTGTTACATCAGCTGATTCTTTTCTCCTGTCAGTAAGAGGTTATTCTCTGCCGAAACAGCTTTCTTCTCTATAGCTTTGAATGTGCAAATTGATTGGTCTTTCGTAACTTTCTACAAAAGATTGTCCATGGCCTCAAGTGCAGCTTGTGGTCTTCATCTTCTAAGTTTTATTTACTTACAGAGTGCTTCTGTGTATAAACTAGGGAGTGTTTTTTTGTCAATCAAGCACCTTCCTCCTTACGTTTTTAAAACCAGCTTAATCTAGGAATCTAAGCAGCCTTTTTTTTAATTTAGTTTAGTTTTGTAAGTTGGCATTCCTTTCAGCTATTAGTTTTTCTTGTGTCTTTGCATGTGGACAGAGAACAGTTTTCTGGGTCTCTTAAGGTAAATTGAAGCTTCTGCCATCTACAGAATTTTAGGCTTGAGTAATTCATACCTCTGCACAAAGAATACCCTTCATCCATGATTTTATAGACTTTTGTATATATTTTTCTCTAGGAACGTGCTGGTCGGCACTGTGGAGCTCTGAGAGTCTTGAACTCCTACTGGGTGGGTGAAGATTCCACTTACAAGTTTTTTGAAGTCATCCTGATTGATCCCTTCCATAAGACCATCAGGCGCAACCCTGATACCCAATGGATCACCAAGCCAGTCCACAAGCACAGAGAGATGCGTGGGCTGACGTCGGCTGGGCGGAAGAGTCGTGGCCTTGGTAAGGGCCACAAATTCCACCACACCATTGGTGGTTCACGTCGTGCTGCCTGGAGAAGACGCAATACCCTGCAGCTTCACCGTTACCGTTAACTCTTGTAAATGTAACGATCTAATAAAGCTGATGCGGGTTGTTGAATTCAACAAGTGCTTCTGCTGCTTCTTGGTTTATGTGGAGAAGTGTAGAATTCTCCAGCAGTTCAATTTCCATATTTTGAAAGGCTTTTAAAAATGTAATTTGATATTTGTGGAGATTGTGGGCTTTGAGCATAGAGTTCTGTGATGGGTTTCACTCTTGATAAGACTGAAAAGGCACGTGTGGTGTGAATGGAAAGTTTAATGGCTGGTACATATTCCTTTTTTGTCAGTCTTGAGTGTACTTTGCTGTCAATAGGTTGAGGTCTTTGTGTCCTGTGCTTAGGCCTGAAGGCCAGCTTTGATTTTGTGCAATGAGATGTAAACTGAAAGTGCTAGGTATTTTTTACGTAGGCAATTAAATACTAACGACAATTTTATTTTCCAAGTTCTGTGTTCTTTGTGTGTCTTCAGTGCAAACCCAGTCTTCAAGCCTGTGTATCTGCAGACAGGCTAAAACAACTAAGTGCTTAATAGTAAGGTAAGGTTGATTCTGGTCTTTACAGTGCACAGCATTTTAAATATGGACACTTAGCAGACATACAGTGTTTTAGGTTTAATAATAAAAATACTGACTGTACAATAGGTATTGCTTCATGCGTGCTAGATTCCAGGGTGTTCTTTTTATGGTGGAAACAGTGTTTCTTAGATCTGCCTTGTGATATCAGAACAGAGGACATTTCTCTGGTGTTTGAGCTGTGTTCTGATTTCCTCTGTATGGCGCGGTGACAAATAAGCACATTTGGATGAGAGTTATAAACATAGATGAATGTATTATAGGCTATATTTTGTGAAATTGAGGTGTGACCTTTAAGCGTGAAGTCAGCTTGCACATAAATGCTGAGAGGAGGATAACTGTGACTTCTGGTAAACTCCCTGCACGGCTGGTCCAGTCTTCTGCAGATGTTGTACAACATCTGTTGGAAAAGGGATTAATAGAGGCCCAAGAAGTGGCTGTGTCTTACTGGAGTTTCAATTTGGAAATGTGGGAAGATTTTAAACGACAACAAACTAGTGGCAATTAAATACCCAAGCTTGTCTTCAACTGAGAACTGACTGGCTTTGCTCTCCAGGTTCTAGGACTAGTTTGAAGAGAGTGCACGTTGGCAGCATGTTCTCGAGGCCAGGAGGAGCAGATTGAGAGGGCAGTCCTTCCATGCCATGTTGTGCTTAGTTTGAACCAGCAAAACAATGCAAAAGGATTCTTTAGGATCTGTGTTTAATCATGCTGTCTGCTCCACTAAAGGAGGGAGTGGGGGATTTAAACCTTTTTTTTGTGACAGACAACTGTTACCATGAGAGGTTTCTTGAAAGCGCCTCCTGTAGTGGTATTGGACAGGAAGTGGAAGCTCCTAGGAGTAAATAGGAGTCTGAGGATCCTGTACTTAAGGTGTTGAGGACCCTTGCCATAGATGAAGGAAGGTGACTGCAGTCAGCACTGAAGCTGTTTTTTTGCCAGAGTTCAAAATCCGGGAGCGTGTAAGTGTGGTTTCTTCAGTGAGACTTGCATGAGGTTCCCCTTGTGGTCCTGTAGCCTTTTAAACTTTGGACTAAGGGGGAAAGACTGTCCCCTCCAAAGCTGGAAATCTGATGAAACTGTTTCTTGGGCACAGTGTTGGTATCAGACTGGCTAAGGAACTTGAAATGATGGGTACTGACTCAGCACTGGGCATGTGCACCTTGTTCCAAGTCCTCAGGAAATCAGGTTGCCTGAGCATCTCATGCTGGAGATGTCTTAAGCTCTGTTAAACTGAGTTCTTGGCTGGAAGGAGGGGAAATTGCAGTGCAGTGTTTGTGTGAATAGGAAAGGGAAGTCATCTTTTTGTTAAAATTGTATTTAGAAAAGGGAAAGCATTGGGGGAAACACTGAGTAAAAACTTAGGCTTGGGGTTATTAGCTTAGGGCATGAGGAGTAGAGAGCTTATGTAGTCTTTGCTTTTCCCTACCTGATGATTTTTTAACCTGTCCTGCACAATCAATGAAACTGCAACTTTGTGCTCCTTATGAATTTTGTGAAAAGTCATCTGAGACAGTAGCCCTACTGAGAAGCTGTTGGGTTCCACCCTCCTTACACATCAGGAGTCTGACCAAAGCTCAAATACTGAGCTGTAGTTGAAGGAGGGTGCGGAGTGGCAAGAGAATTTCACTGGTAACATTTATTAAGACACAGAGGAATCCAGTATTTGGTTTCTAAGCCATCTACTTGGCTGTGCTTGCAGGACTGCTTATTTCTTTCTCTGAGCAGATATTTTAGACATAATTAAAAGAGCTATGTGGTTTCTAGTCAAAGACTAAATGACTGCCACCGTTAAACTGCAGAGGAACGGTGCCATGCATCAGCGCGATAGCAGCTACCGTTGCAAATACTTGACTGTAAGCTTTGATTAGGCTGGATTTCACCTCTGCGTAAGATACCTAGTCGAACTAATCGCTCAGCCTTTGGTAGAAGGTGAGGGCCTAGCAAGTATTTCAGCCTGTTAGAAACTCGTTCTGTCCTCCCGAAGGGTGGAATGTGTATAAAGAAATTGTGTAAATTAGCATGTTCTTTAATGAGCAAGTAGTAAACTCCCTTCCACGTAACTAATAGAAATGCTCATTACTTAGCAACACTTAAGTTGAAAAGTACAGACTGACTAATCAACAGTGAGCATAATTGTTTCCTGATGTCTCCAGAGCACTGGGAGTCTCTGCAAGGCTGCTGGGCAAGGGATGCCGGCATGCTCCCCACTGTAGGCACAGATGCTGGTGGAGGGGGCAGTTGGCTCCTTCTTTGCAGCAGAAGGTCATTAAATGTAACTGGTGATTTTTTGGGGGAGTCTTAAAATGAAGTGACAATGGAGGAGAGTAATAGCTGGGCTTGCTTGCTTATCCCTGTCCTTGTTCACTAGCCTCAACTCTGAGAAAAGTGACTGCATGTGAATAGTCCTGTTCAGCTAATGAATTAAAAAGCTAGATTCTAAAAATAGTGCCTGATTGTTACTCTTTTATCTGCCCACTCTATAAGATGGGGAGAAACGTGTTTTTTGCAGTTGTACAGTTCTCTTCTTCTGCAGCACACACAGGTCTAGTGCTATCAAGGCAAAATAGCCAAAGTGATGGAAGAAACAGATACAAAGACAGGCTGAGAGAATTGGTTGGGCTTGTTCAGCCTGGAGAAGGTTCCAGGAAAGCTTTAAAGCAGCCTTCCAGTACCTGAAGGGGCCTGCAGGAAAGCTGGAGAGGAGCAGTTTACATGGGCATGAAGTGATAGGACAAGGGGTAATGGGTTTAAACTGAAGGAGGGTAGATTTAGATTAGGAAGAAATTCTTTGTGGTGAGTCCCTGCCACAGAGAAGCTGTGGCTGCCCCCTCCCTGGCAGTGCTCGAGGCCAGGCTGGATGGGGCTTTGGGCAACCTGGGCTAGCAGATAGTGTTCCTGCCCATGGCAGGGGTGTTGGAACTAGGGAGTCTTTGAGGTTCCTTCCAATCCAAACTGTTCAGTGATTTAATGAACACTGCTTCAGCCACAAAAAAAAAAAAAACCCACACCAAAACCAAAACAACAACAAAACAAAAACAAACCCAAAAAAAAAAAAAAAAAACCAAAACCAAAACCAAAAACAAACAAACAAAAAAAAAACCACAAACACACCCCCCCCAAACCAATTTGGGTTTTAATTGGATAGTATTTTCTGGGACTTTGAACAAGCACCAACTTTTTGATTCAATCCCCTTCCAGTAATTGCTTGAAATGTAAAGTTGTATAAAGGATGGAGAGTCAGTAGATTGTTCATCTCTTCATGTACCAAGGTTCTGAATCAGCTTCAATTTAATAATGACACACAGAATGTTTAGGTTGCAAAGTTTAGCTCCCTAAAGTTAGGAAGTACCTGAGCTACACTGCTTATGCAACCTTTAATTCTGTGGCTGTCCTGCTCTTGCCTAATACGTAAGAAGAAGCGTCTGGACAGGAGGACAGGACTGGAACCCAGTTCTTCTGGGCCCCTTGTCACTGCCTGAAATTAAAAGAGCATGCTTCAGTATCAAATGATGCTCAATAATATCCTATCATTAAAGGCTCTTACCTATTGAAAATGACATTTAATCTCATTAAATGCTGTCAACTCTCCATCATTCAGGGAAATGGAGAGCTGAGGTGTCCTGGAGAACAGGGAGCTCAGTAGGAGCAGATGAGTGATTAAATTAGGCCTGGCTGGGTGAAGCTTCATGCTGGTTAGGAGCGCTCTCAGATGGAAGGTAGCCCTCTTCAGAGCCTGCTTAGGTCTCCCTGTGTAACCTTCCCGGTACCAGGCTATAGAAAAGTGCCTGCTAGTTAATAATGTTGGATCTAGCTGCCTCCATAGGGGTTATGCAGCCTGTATCTGGTTGTGAAAAGGCTGTGGAGGCATACCTCTGGACCCAAGCTGACTGTCCATGTGCAAGTTGGGGAGTTCCCTTGGAAATGAGAATCAAGAGGCACACTGCAGGGAAAAAAAGAAAATGAGAATAGAGAAGGCAAGTCAGCTGGCTTTCAGCAGGGCTTTACCTTGGTGCTGCCTGGTGAGAAGAGGCCACAGCTACCCAAGGTTCACACAAGATTGCGTGGCGTGTCCCCTGCAGTATAAGTTTGGCTGGACCCAGGTGCACAAATCTAGCTCCCTGTGCATGTCTGTGCTGCTGGCATTAGTCTGCTAACCCAACACTGGGCAGCGGTGTTGGGTTAGCACTTTCCAAAGCAAAAGGACAGTTCTCAGTTGGTGGCAAGAACTGTAAACTATGAAAGACTGTCCAGTGCTGGTGCCCTGCATCTCCCAGGCCTCATCACCAGGCTGTGTGTCAACAGCCAGAAGAGCAGGTAGACCCTATCACACTCTGCATTGCATTCACACGTGTAACGAAAATGAGTCGCCATCCCCAGAGAGCTCATCCACCAAGTGGAGGAAGTAGCTCATTAGTCCGGTGTTCGCTCACACATTTATTCATAAGTTTTTCTTCCAGCATTGTTTTTCTGTGACTAACAAGCAATTATTCAAACCCTTTCCTCAGATGAGAATCGCAGCCCTGCAGCTCATCCGCTGTTATGATCCACCTGCCTCCCTCGTGGGTTTCGTGATTAGTCAGGTGAGTTCAGATCGCAAGTTACGCAACCTTTATAAATAGTGTGTTTTGAGCTTCGTGTCTTCAGCTCGTTCAGAGCTGTATATAAAAATTATGGCTTCTAAGTTGTGGTGTTGTATGCAGCTGTTTGGGAAGCAGTTCTGTCAGTGCACAGTTAAAGTCGTACTAACGCTGTTAAGTAAAATAGAAAATTTTGTATTATTTTCGCTTCGTTCACAAGTTATCGCTACAGGTGTTGATGGAGAACATCGGCTTACCATCTTTTTCATGGAAAAAGACACAAAGTAAGATTCAGCTACACAAGAAAATTTAAGGACTGATATAAACCAGTTAATATTTATAAATTTAGGAGAAGAGGTGAAAATAAAAGGAATTTATAGAGAGAGTATTGCATGTATGTGACTCGATTCTTTGGAATATGAAGAATCTAGTTCCCTGCCTTAATTTAGGTAGTTTTATTTCTGGTAGGTGCCTGGTTGTTCATTCTTAACAGTCACAGCTTAAAAACCCATACACACTGATAGTGAGATACAGTTTTTCATGTTAGCACTGGGAAGATGACCGCTGCCTGTCAGGTGTGATACAGGTTTTATATGATGCTTGCTGCTTGTGTTTTGGACCATGCTTTACCCAAACCACAATTTGAAGCAACAGTTATCGCTTATCCATGGGAAATGAATAAAAAAAAAGATAGAACTACTATGATGGGTGCACTGAAACCCCAATTCTTATGCTTATAATTTATGTTACTGAGAAAGATGAAGGAGAAAAGAAAACAACCCACTGTGGACAACTGAATCACTGTTCTGGCTCCTGAGGCTAAATGAAAAACTCCGCTATCGTTATTATTTTCATTGGCTAGTGTAATAAAATACAAGGATTGTAAAACTATGGAAAGCATATGGCACACATCAGTTGTGTTTTCTCCAGTGATGATCCCATGCGTTTTGGGGCTGAAAACTTTAAAATGCCTCTCAAATTATTTTAGTAGGTTTCACTCTGGCAACAGCCTTAGGTTCTCATTTATTTTAATAAAAATATTTTTTACAATAAGGAAATAAGAAGTCAGTTTGGGCCCTGAATAATTACTTTAGCCAAATTTTGACTTTGTATGGCTGAATACAGAACTGGAATCTTTTCCAGCTCATAATGAACGATGAAATGATTTTTTTTGCAGATTTTTGTAAATTGTCCTAAAATCCTGTTACTTGCATCACAGTTTGAGTATATTGTATCACCCTTTCACAGGTAGTTTATAGCGGCAATGAAGTCTGAAGCAATGTTGTCATCTGCAGAGCAGTGGGACAGAGAACCACGGAAGTGATTACCTTCCATCTTTCCCCTCTCTGGCCACTGAAGTGGTAACCCTGAAGTGGACCAGCTCTTTTTGCCCCTACCAGCCAAGCCATCCTGACCCACCTCATCTCTCCTGATTTTATTACAGTGAACTTAGTTCTTCTTCTTGTTCCATAGTAGTGACATTGCCAAAGTTGTCGTCGTTTGGGGTTGTAAAAAATGAGCTGCTCAGCTTTGTGTGCAAACACTGTTGTCAGAAGACCTGAGTCCACCTATCTGTCAGGCACAACAGGGAGGAAAGGAGGTAGCAGAGCAATGGGTCTAAACTGGCCAGCTCTGTGGAGGGAGACTTCCAAATTCAAATATAGACCCAGTGTAATGTGTTCCACTGAGATCCATGACCCAGGTCCAGATTAAGACTTGGCCTTGCCTCAAAGTGAAAACAAAAAAAAATAAAAAAAAGGTATGAGCTAATCAAGCCCCTGGCTAAGGTGACCGTAGTGGGGATATGGCATTTAGCAGTGCCTGACCTCCGGCCACCCAAAAGGCCATGCAGGGCCAGTGGTCTAAACATAGCATCTGCTTCTCACTGGGACCAGCGATGGGTGTTTGGAGAGAGGCTGGTGACCACAGAGCAAGTCCAGCCCTACACATAGCAGCTCATGTTCTCTGAAGAGCAGGGTAAGGATTTCCTTGCACTGTGATTGCCCTCGGCATGTCCTGCTGAGGAACCACTGTGGGAACCTGTATGCCAACAGCCACCCAGGATAGCTGCACGCTGTGACATCCACAGCTAGCTGGGAACTCCCACGGAGCGTCTGGCTCAGCACGAGCATGAGCTGGATCCGTACGCGGGATGGCATCTGAAGGTAGATAAAGAGAAAATGATTGCCTTGACTCATAAGTGCCTCCTGTAATTTGAAATGGGAAGTGGAAATATAACCTGTTTTGATGGTCTGCTCCTGGAAGCTCGCTGAACCAGAGACTTTCCAGATGACTCAGGGCAAGACAGTTGTTGGTTGAGAACTGCTGTATCAAGGATTTGGCAGGATTATATAACAAGCAGCTGTCCTTCACCACTGGTAATGTGACAATTGAGCGGTTTTGAGGAACTGCGGTAAAACAAAATGACATGTGCCTGGAGACATTTTCAGGACACAGCTGAGATCCTTCCAAGAACAGACCTGTTACTTCTTTCTGGACATTGTGCTACAGTTGTCCAGGAAGAGAAGATAAAATTTCACGGCTAGCCTCATGATGCCACCCATTCCCGTGCAATGGTCCTGTTTACGTTGCGTTTAGCACGAGGTACTAGTTAGCTCTAGTTAGTAAAAACACTAAAACTAGTTGTGGAGAATGTAACTGTTTCTTTGCAGTTAAAGTGGCTAAATCAGAGCGTAATCTTTTTGCTTTTGGGGAGCTGGGGCAAAGCTGGTTTCTTTTGTGTGCTTGATTTTTGCTATGTCTCTTTCAGTGCCCCTCCTGAAAGCTTTGTATGGGACCCGGGGTTCATGTAAATTGTTAGTGTTTGTATCTGGAGCTTTCTATCCTCAAACAAACAAACAAACAAAAGTGTTTGCATTCTCCCAGTTAAGAATAAAACAAACAATCAACAAACCAGAATGTAGGAAAACTCCTTTTTGTTAGTCTGATGTGTTGTTTGGTATTGCCTTTTGGAGAAGATAATTGACTGTGACAGGGAGTTGCAGTATTCTTAGTCCTTGGGGCTGTGTTTGAGACCCTAGCTGGGACTTCACTGATGTTCACGTAACAATAGATGAAGTGACCATGATGATTTTATTAAAGCTGTAAGTTTCTCACCAGGAGGTCATGCTGTTTTGCCCATGATCACTTAAGGAATGAGAAAATTTGCTTCATTCCTCCTTATTCTTAATTGTTCAGACCAGAAAGCTCTTAGTCTGACTCAGAGAGCCAGTTTTGCTGTATGTGAAGCTGGTGGCTGAATTGGACAAAATGCAGGTCTGTCTTCATTCATGAGCTGATAATATCCAGCTCTCTTCCCTTCACATCCAATATGAATGGCCCCTTAATAGGAATATCATTATGTCAGGAGTAATTTGGGCAAGTCACGGAGGCGTAACACAGACAGGCCCAAGGTCCAGGGCAGTCCGTATTTTCACAGAATCACAGAATGACTAGGTTGGAAAAGACCATTAAGATCATCAAGTCCAACCGCACCTGTCCTCTCCTAAACCACATCCTTAAGCACCTCATCTACCCATCTCTTAAACACATCCAAGGATGGCAACTCAACCACCTCCCTGTTCCACATCCCGACAACTCTTTCGGTGAAGAAATTTCTTTTAACTTCTAATCTGAACCTGCCCTGATGCAGCTTGAGGCCATTTCCACTTGTCCTATCACCTGCCACTACTTGTACATGTGCCAAAATTACATGTATAGGTGAGTTTGGGTCCACAGCAATGTTTGTTTCCAGACATCCCACAAACATATTTCTGAGACCTTACAAACTTAATTTGGATCTTACATTTGCAAGAGCTGTGGGTGACATTTCTGGAGTTTGGGTCCCCTCCGTACAATTACAACCCTTTTGCATTCAATGGAGTTATTCCAGATTTATCTGGAATCTGGGTTATTTTAAGAAGCATTGTGTATTTGCAAAATAATTTGAATACCTAAGGTCTGTTCCTAGTAAGCTTTCACCCTTGCTACCAATGCCTTGCATAGGATTTTATGAGAAACTACATTTGTTTTACCAGTTAGGTTTTATGGCTGGAAGCAATTTCCTTTAGCGTAACATTTCAGAAGCCCTTTATGGCTAGCGATATTTCAGTGAATGCCTGAAGATTGAGACCTACTGCATGACTGTATCATGTATAAAGCTTATTATCTGGCATAATTTGGTGCATAGCAGGCTTATTTATTTAAAAGGTCACACAATCATATTTCACCACTGGTAATGGCATTTTTATCCATTTAATAGGTTTATCCTAAAGCATATTTATTCCTAATGCATTTTATTCTGAAGCCAGTTAATAACTTTAACTCTTCAGCCTCTTTGCAGAACAGAGAAGCCAGCATTTCAGAACAAGAATCTGACTGATCGAGCCTACTCCATGAGGACACAAGGTCTGACATAGTGTTTCACGCGTCCTCTTCTGATACAACTCAGTACCTTGAAGCATGAGGCCTTAAATCATCTCTTGACCTCCAAGTTAGCCAGGGTGAAAGAACGATGAGGAAAATAACCACACTGCGCTACACAGAGCTGCTGAGGCTGTGACTGTCTCAGCCCTCCAACTGCCAGCCACCCTGTGAGTTGGTACAGGTGAGCATTCTTGGGGTCAAAGTACATTTTGGGTTGTTCCCCAGGGAAATGTTACTGATTTGAATACAGTTGCCTTGGTTTTGTTTGGATGTAAGAAGGCAGTCCTCTCTTCCAGGGCCAATGCACAGTGATCGATGGTATCTGTAATGGAAGGCTGCTCATTTTCCAGATCTTGGGCTATTTAGGGCCCACATATGGGTTCCTGTCTGAGCAGAGTTTTATCTGGGATTTTCCTTGTAAAAGATGCCAGTTACACAGTAAGCTTGTGCTGCTCCAGAGGAGAGATGCAAGGGCGAAACTCCAAAGCTTGCAAGAGCTGTGGGTGACATTTCTGGAGTTTGGGTCCCTTCCATACAATCTAGAGGGTTTTCCTGAGATGAGAAGAAAGCATCATTTGCATGTCTACTCTGCCCAGGACTGAGCTTTGTGTTTGTGTCACACTACATCCCTCTAGGGATTAACACGGTATACAAAGAGAAAAAGCAAACTGGACTTATGTTTTGGTGGTCTGGAGGGTTTGGAAGAGAAATACTGAAAGGAGGTGGAGTTGCGTTACATGACCTCCAAAGCAATGGTTTTGATCCAGTGGCAGCAGTGCCACCAGGCTGGGGATGTCCTCTCCCGCCACCACATTTGTGTCACGCAATGCCAGTGCGATCACCAGCAGCCTACAGCTTAAGCAGCTTGCTTAGAGAGCATCAGTGCTTTGATACAAGGTGTTCTGCAGGACACTGTGATGTAAAAGAGTTTGAAAAAGGCAAAAGAAAATCCAGGCTTAGAAAGACTCTCTGCTGCTCATCTGCTAACAGGAATACACTCTTGATGTCTTCTCCCAGACATGTGTTGTTAGAAATCACCGTTAGTAAAGTCCCGCAAGTCTCTGTTCCAGTGAGTGTAAGGGGTAGGTAGCTCTTTGTGAGTCCTTTGATCATCTATTCTGCTTTTCTCCTCAAAATCACCATCGTCCCAGTCAAGCAATAAATATTCTCATCTTAGTTGCATTAGCTGATGATGTCATTCCTGGATAAACTGATGATGTAGCAGCGCGGTGATATTACTGCCATATTATATAGGCTTAATTAATGCAAACTTCAGGTTTTGTCTTTCTGGAATAAAGTTTCAAGTCCTCGGAGGGCAGCTGAGGCCACTTGTAATAAGTCACTATTACATGAGGTTGTTTTGACCAGCCTAGAAGGCCACTTGTATTATCAAATTACGTGCCTAAAAAGCACGCCTGGAATAATACTAGGCAAGAGAGAAAAGCTTCAGGCCATAAACCAACTGCTGAAGAGCTGAATCGGGACGAAAGTTACCCTGTGGGCAAGTTCAATGTAACTGTCTCATGGGAGCTTTGATGTCTTCTTTCAAGGCTCTGATACTTGGCACAGAGAGACAGGATGTGAGCACAGGGGAATGGGTTGTGAGCCAGTTCTTCTGTTTCGGTTATACTTAGCTCTGTGACTGCACCACTCCCGGTACCTAAGCTACTTGCATTCGTGTCATGTAGGCATGCCCTTAATGGGTAGGCTTTAAATGATTCTATATTTAGCTTTTGCTTCTTCATAATGTGTTCTGCATACATTCAGCCTACGAAGGGATGCAATGACAAGCTAAAGACCTCTCAGACCTCCTTATCAGGATTTCTCTTCAACAGGGAGAAAAAAAACCTGGGGAGGGGGGGTGAGGAAAGAATCTGAAGAGTTAGATACATAACATGAAATAGAAATTGAGAATAAGTAGGGCAAGGGGTCAGAAACACTGTGTAGGGCTTGACCCGAGCTGACTCTAATCGATAGAAAAATTTCCACTGGCTTCCAGAGGCTGAGATTATTTAGATGAGTTATTGCTATTTATATCATTTAATGTAGGAAAGAAGTCACGGTTACAGCTATAATTATAATGACTTTTAGAGGGCAATATTTAAGCCAGTAACTGAAGAGAGCAAGTCAATCTTTGCTGGAAATGCCAAGATAGGCTTGGTATCGGTCACCTCACCTAAGAGCAACATACTTGTACCAGCTAGTTCCACCTGCAGCTGTGGAGCACAAATTATTCAGAACAGACAGATTACTGAGGGCTACAGAAAGATCTCATCAAATAGACTGACTGGCCAGAAAACCAGTGATAAAGTATTTATATGTAGGGAAATAGCTTTGATTATATGGAAACCTTCGTAAGCTGCACATGACCAGGGAAGACAACTTGGACTGACTGTAGATCTGTGCAAATGTCAGCTTTGCTCTGAGCATCAGTCAGAGAGACAAATAAGAGGTTAGGAATTATCCTGAGATAAAAAGGAACAAAGAAAACATCAGGAGCTGTTGGGGCATGAAAAGACGCTGTTCCTTGGCACTCCTCAAGTAAACAATTTTTTTTTTTCTCTCTTTGCAAAGTACATGTTTGGGGATCAAATTAATATTGCTGTAAATGCGCCAAGCACTGAAGAAATCCAACTCTTCCCAGGCAAATGCTTGATGGTGGAAACTCCTACGTTCCTGGCTGGTGTGTGGATGTTTATCGGATTAGGAGGGCCTCTCCGCAGGGACAGAGAGGTGCAGGCATTCTGTCCCGACCTGAGTAACCACCAGCATTTCAGGCGTCAGGAAAAAGAGTCATCAGCCTCCACATACCTCTGGTGAGGTGGCCAAAGTGCATCCTGTCCCACCATCCAACTGCACTTAATAGTTCAGACGGCATTAGTTGCTGTGACACTGTTGTGTCGTCTCCCATCCAGAAGTAGGAAAGTCTGTAGCATGGGGGGGGAAGCCACTCTGCAACTTCTGGAATGCAAACGTACAGTTTTAGCTGTGCGGGGTGGTGGGCAAGATAAATGTTTGTATTTCCTCCCATGCGTGCGAAGGGGGTTGTGGAAACTTTCTGTCCCATCTCTTCTGTGCTGCTTCTCATTTTCTGCCTCTCAAGGTGTCAATGCCTCACTGCAGCTTTAGAACTGCAATTCTTCTGCAGAGAGCAGCACCCTCAGCCACCAGAGGCTGACGGACTCAGAGGACTGACCAAAGACAAGGACTCCCGATCACTCCTCAGGTGGTCATCCTGTTGCTCATCTGTCCTTTAAGGTGGAGAGGTGCCACACTACTGTGAATGCCAGCAGTACACTGCCTCTTCATAATGCCTGCATTTGTTGGGCTCTTCATGGAGGGGTGAACAATATGGGGGGAATCAAGTCTCCTCATGGGGTGTCAGGGAACATTCACTAAGCACCACTTGTCAAAGTGGCAGCACAACAAGTAATGATGGGGATTTAGGGGCCAAGACAGGGTCAGAGAGGCTCCTCAGGAAGAAGCCCAGGCACCATGGCTTGGTCAGCACCCAGAGCCACAGGTTATTATGCCAGGTTTTTGTTTGTGTGAAGTGTGGAAGAGGCAGAGAGGCTCCAAGAAAAATTTGTCTCCCATACTGCAACACAGAGAGTCGTCTTCTGCCAGGTTACAGGGAAGAATAAAAAACTTTTAAAACAGTTTCTACTCCAAACACTGAAGCAGCTCTCATGGAATACTGTGGCAATCCACACCTTTGTGCTGAACAGTAGACCGATAGCATAGGAGTGGATAGGGCCATTTCTGAGACCTTCTCCATTAGGAAGTCCAGGATGGGAGTTACTCTGGTGGCACCATCCTGTGGCTACCCACAGCCACCTCTGACTGACAGACCTTCTCAGGACACACACTTTTTGGCTTCTCTGATGTTGTGGACAAGGATCCCGAGTGGAAGGCTCATCCCTTGACTTGCTTTTGCTAGACTCTGTCCTTAAGAGAAGTGCTCGGCTCTTGCAACCCATGTGTTTGTGGGAAGCCACTTCAGGGAAGGAACCAGAGAGGATGTAGTATGGGAGCACAGGGAGCAGTCCGAGGTCATTAAGGAAGGAGTTGATCTGAGATATGAGAGCAAAGTAAAATAAAGGTGTTCTTGAAGATAGTTGAAGGGTGGTTCCAGGGCTGCAAAGTGCAGTGCCAGAGATGAGAGCAAGCAGAAACTGCTATAATGATCCCTGAGAGTCTCAAAAGCTGATGGTAGAAGATATTAGAGGCTGGAATCCCTCTGGGAGGGACGAAGACCTGTCCTGGCAGTAAACAAGAGAGACTGAGATTGGGAGCAGTGGTGTGCTGGCCTCTCCCTACAGTGTCCTACGAAGCTGTGTATGTTGCCTTTCCCATTTGTCCCGCCAGGCAGGAGCAGCAGCATTTGTCCTTGCCCACAAAGGAAGTGGAGGACAAGTCCTTCCCTTTTTTGGCCACTCTCAGGAATGGTGTCCATGGACCCGAAAAACCTGGAGCCTCCCTTGAGCACCACAGACCGCCTGCAGGCCAGGTGGACCTTTGCTCCGAGTATACTCAGCTCTGAGTGCATCACTTCCACCATGGACTGCAAATTGCACTCTCCCGTCCCATCCAACAGCAAGAGCTGTTCTCTATCTATTTTTTAGGTGTCTCAGGGAACATCTAGGGGTGGTGATCCATTGATTAGTAAATATTACATAAGCATCATGGCTAATCTTTAAATCTTGTCAAAATCCCAAAACAACAATAGAAAAAATAATCCCAGAGGCAGCGAATGCACAGGCAGAGGGTGCTCACTCTGCTGCTGCTCCTGATGTTTCACTTAGTTTCCGAAGAGATACTTGATTCACACACTATCTTCTCCTTTGAGTTTCTCTGCCAGTTTCAGCTGTTGAAGGGTTTGACATGGCAGGATGGCGTTATCTCAAATACATCAAATTTGTGCTTGGTCCACAAAGAGGAGTGTGACAGAGAGCCAGCCAGGTGCGCTAAACTTGGCAAGGGACGGTACGACATCGTGCCCCATACCTGGCCGTGCCCAGGGCAGGCAGCACTGCCTGGCAGAGCGCTGAGCAGGCAGGGACTGTGCGAAACATAGTTTGGACTCAGTATGAGGAGGAGAACTGGGAACATGAAGAGGACAAGCAGCTGTTGCTATAGGAAATCAGGGCTGGGGGATGGAGAGCCTGGACATGGCGTTGGGTGCTGTGTCATCGCCCAAGAGCACAGCCAGATGCCTCCTGGCCACTTGGTCACAGGCATCACACCAGGAAAACTCAAGAGCTATCTTATTCAAGAAGCGAGGAAGCTCTCCAAACTGACCCGTTTACCTCATTTGAGAAGAGAGGAAACTCACCCGAATTAGGAGGCGGTAAACTACATTTGGCTGTGTTTAACCTCATTTAACCCCACTGCTCCCTTTCCCAGTCCCGAGGCCAAAACGCACCAAACCCAGCGCATCTCCCTCTGTGCCCCGGTGCCGAGGGAGGGCAGAGCTTCGCTTCACTTCACAGAGACCCCCCCCCTTTCTCCCCCAACTCCTTTGTGGAGGTGGGTTTTCTTTGTGGGTTCCCTTCTGGGAGCGGGAGGGGAGGTACAGAGAGCGGCCTCCCCCNAGCCGCCCCCCCCCCCCCCCCGGTGGGGACACCCCAGCTTAGGTCCTCCGGCGCATTGCGGGGGGCGGAGGCCGTGCCCGCGGACCGAGCCGCATTTATTCAGGCTGAAGCGATGCGCGTACGCCGGCAGACGGGGGGGTCCTCAGAGACCTCCTTAGCCGCGCCAACCCGAGCAGCGGCGGCATTTCCCGTCGGCGGAGGCTGACACCGCCTCCCCT
>VXBZ01010165.1:0-11657 GCA_013399135.1 Heliornis fulica
TCACCAAAAATTAAACAATTCTTCAAGTCATCAAAAATTAATTCCTGAAGTCACCAAGAATTANACCAAGAATTAAACTCTTTTTGAAGTCACCAAGAATTAAGAAATTTCTTGAAGTCACCAAGAGTTAAACTCTTCTTGAAGTCACCAAGAATTAAACAATTCTTGAAGTCACCAAGAATTAAACAATTCCTGAAGTCACCAAGAATTAAACAATTCCTGAAGTCACCAAGAATCAAACTCTTCTTGAAGTCACCAAGAATTAAACAATTCTTGAGGTCACCAAGAAGTAAACTCTTCTTGAAGTCACCAAGAATTAATTCTTGAAGTCACCAAGAGTTAAGAAACTCCTTGATATTGGAGCACAAAATTGCTCCTAAAGGAAGAGCTGCCCAATTTTGCCTCCAGAACAACAATAGTTGAGAACAATTGTTCACAACACAAGTGTAGGCAGGAAAAGAGGTTCTCACCTCCAGGCCCTGCCTGCAGGGAGTCTTGCAGGAAGGGGTGAGGAGGACAAGACGTAGTTGTGGTCATCTTCTGGAAGGGTTTGGGCACATATAGGTCCTGAGCTTCCTCAGCATTTACCTCAGTGCTGTTAAAAGGAACCTTGGGAAGGGTGAGTGTGTCCCTGGCCTGTTGCTCAAGACCAGGGAACAGCAAGATAATAAATTCTCTGACGAGGAATGTTCTTTAAACAGGTTTTTTTATGCAAAACTATTAATTAATTGTCTGTTAAAACAATTAACTCTGAAGGGAGAACCAACCCTCGATTTCTTCTCTGTCAGCAGTGACATCCAAGCCAGGATCATCCGCGGTACCGAACGCAACCCAACCATCGTCCCCGGCGCAGACGCAGGCGCCGCAGCAGAACCTCCCTCCCCCCGTGCAGACGACTCACTCCTTCCCCTCCGTCACCCCCGACCTCATCGTCCAGACCCCGGTCATGACGATGGTGCCTCCTCAACCTCCCGCGCCGCCTCCGCCGGCTCCCCAGGCGCCTGTGCCGCCGGCCCCGGCTCCCCAGCCCATCCAGCCTCACCCGCCCGTCATCCCAACGCCTGCCCAGCCCGTGAAGGTGAGTGATTCCTTCGTGTTCTTACCACAGCAGATTAATGGGCATCATGTAGGAGTGGTGTGGTGGTTGGGCAAGGGGTTGCCCTTCGCTTTGAGGCTGGAGTTGGGTTTGAAGGCAACGGTCCAATGGCAGTTTAGTCAAAAAAAATTCCAGCTTTGGAAAGACAAAGAGCCTACAGTGACCCTCTGTGACACCAGTTAAACACAGATGTGGTGAATTCCACCCAGGTTTGCAGGGAAAAGCCATTTGTCCTCTGAGAACCTTCCTTCCTTGAGCTCTCTGTGCCTCAGGAAGATGATCTTGACTTGCTGAAGTGACTCATGCCCTTGACCTTTGCTGCTACAACAGATAATCTGTAAGATTTTTTCTGTAGGGCTCAGTAGACACCAGGGATACCTCAATATTTTTAGAAAGGTTTCCAGTGTCTGTCTCATAGCGTAGCGGTGAGCGTCGACTCACTAACGACAACGAATCTGAGTCAACGCTCTAAGAAACCCAACTGTCCAGTGCTGGAACCCCCAACATGAGAAGGACATGGAGCAGTTGGAGAGGGGCCAGAGGAGGCCACAAAGATGCTAAAGGGGCTGGAGCACCTTTCCTACGAGGACAGGCTGAGAGAGTTGGGGCTGTTCAGCCTGGAGAAGAGGAGGCTCCGGGGAGACCTTCTAGCGCTCTGCCAGGACCTCAAGGGGGCCTACAAGAAAGATGGGGAGAGGCTGTTCAGTAGGGCCTGTTGTGACAGGACAAGGGGTGATGGTTTCAAAATAGAGGGAGGGAGATTTAGATTGGAGATGAGGAAAAAGTTCTTTCCTGTGAGAGTGGTGGAGCACTGGAACAGGTTGCCCAGGGAGGTGGTGGCTGCCCCTGGATCCCTGGAGACGTTCAAGGCCAGGTTGGATGAGGCCCTGAGCAACCTGATCTAGTTGGGGGTGTCCCTGCTTCTTGCAGGTGGGTTGGACTAGATGACCTCTGGGGGGTCCCTTCCATCTCTAATCATTCCATGATTCTATGTCAGCAGTAACATCACTTCATTTGCTTGGTTCCAGACAAAAAAAGGGGTGAAGAGGAAAGCAGACACCACGACGCCAACGACCATCGACCCGATCCATGAATCGTCATCGCTTCCCGCCGAACCCAAGTCCACCAAGCTGGGCCCACGCCGGGAGAGCAGCCGCCCGGTGAAGCCTCCAAAGAAGGACGTCCCAGACTCCCAACAACACGTGGTGGAAAAGAGTAGTAAAATATCAGAGCAGTTGAAGTACTGCAGCGGGATCATCAAGGAGATGTTCGCCAAGAAACACGCGGCCTACGCCTGGCCCTTCTACAAGCCCGTGGACGTGGAGGCGCTGGGGCTGCACGATTACTGCGATATCATTAAACACCCCATGGATCTGAGCACAATCAAAGTAAGCTCAGGTTGAGAGGAGGGTGGGGGAGGGGGGGTGAGCCAGTCCTTTTCTCCCCACGTGTGCGCTGGCATCTTCTTCCTCACTGCCAGGTTGGTTTTGGCCGTAGGTTTCCGGAACGTTCGGTTTCTCTTGTTCTCTTGATGTTGTCCTGACATTTGGGAGTAACAGATGAGCTGGCAGCTTTCCAGAAAGGCTCTTGGGAAACTCTCAAGTGGGTTTTTTATAGAAAATTTCCATTCCTGTATAAATTTTCCTCTTATTTTTTTGCCCAGGAGGTGTCCTCAGAGAGCCTGAATCGGAGGAGGAGGAAGGGATTTGATTTAATCCAACCCCGCTTTCCGTTCTTTTTAAACTAAAAAACCCTCAGCCTGGAGAAGAGGAGGCTCTGGGGAGACCTTCTAGNCTAGTTGGGGGTGTCCCTGCTTCTTGCAGGGGGGTTGGACTGGATGACTTCTGGGGGTCCCTTCCAACTCCAGCCATTCTGTGATTCTTTGATTCTAAAGCCTCCCCCTGAAGCTGTCTGCTGAGATCACTCTCCTCTTGAGCACAGGCAGTTCCCTCCAGCTGAAAATCCCTCAGTTTTAAAGACCAGCTTAAGAAATCAGCCATGTTTCTCCTTGAAAGGTTCATTCACGATTTCAAAGTCAAACCTTTTCATTCTCAAACCTGAATTTGTTACTTAGAAAGTCTTTAACCTCTTAGTTACCAGTCTTTGATGTGTGATTTAGACATCTTCATGTTTTTAGCCACAGGATGAACCCTGGTGTGAGCAGTTTAGGCTTAGCTCTAACCTGGCCCAGTGTGGGCCTTTCAAACAGGAGGAGTGATTTTCCCCTTCCTGCAGCCTCCTTCTTGCTGAAGTTAATCCAGGCCTGAAGCCAAATTGAATTTCTTGGCTTTGGTTTTCTCCTTTCTCCTCTGGGCTGGCTGGTGGGAAGCGTTAGGTCTGTATCTCGCCGCCCGACCATCTGGGCAGGGCTGAGATCACCCTTGGCAGATGTTGCTGAGACAGCTGTTGAGTGTTCTCCCATCTTCCAGTTGTCCAACTCCAGCCTGATTTCCCAGGGAAAAAGGGAGGCCTGAAGCTTCTCTTGGCTCAGCTGGTGTTGCCACAGCTGGTCCTGGCATTGTAAGTTGGTGATGAGGGGTCATCTCAAGGCTGTCTCCAACCAGATCGGTCCTCCCGGCTCCACACAGGCTTGGGTCAGGAGCAGATCTCTCTCTTCCTCATGGGCTGGTCCAGTCTCTGAAGGACACCAAATTGGTTCTTGGAGGAGGGCTGGATGATGGGAAGTAAGGTGAGATGGTGCTCCATGTAGGCTTGGGACAGGAGCAGGTATCTCCCCTCCTCAAGTGGAGGTCCAAACTCTAGAGGACATCAGGTTCTTTGAGGGTAATTCTCTGGATGATGGAAAGCAAGTTGAGATAGTGGAACCCTGTCAGCTGTGTCAGCAAAACCTGTCATCTCCTTCCATCTTTGGGTGAAGGAACATCCTGGTGTCCTCTCTCCTTCCATTAGAACAACTCTTGAGATCTGAGCAAAGCTCACCAAGTTCTTCTGCCGGGTGCACGCGGAGGTTTAGTCCTTCTCAGGTCAGGGTTCATACTCTGGGCCCTCAAGACAGTGTCCTCATCCAGTTCTTCACCCAGAAGGTGCCTTGGAGAACACGTAGTTCTCTTCCAGACATCACTGGTTGGCTCTTAACATTTTATAAACCAGCCACAGTTCTTCATTTGACCCAAATTTGGTGTTGTTTTGACCAGAATTCAGTGGTTTTGGCCAAAATTAGTCATTCCAACATAGGGAAGAAACATGGACACGAAATCCAATGGCACCACGCGGATTTATTCATTCATTTGATTGGTTTATTGTTTTTACACTCTTAACAGCCAAGAGCTTTGCTCATGGGTGTGTTTTCCTTCTTTCCAGTCTAAACTGGAGACCCGGGAGTACCGAGATGCTCAGGAATTCGCGGCGGACGTACGGTTGATGTTCTCCAACTGCTACAAGTACAACCCCGCCGACCACGAGGTGGTGGCCATGGCGAGGAAGCTGCAGGTAAAGGCGGGGCCGGCTTTGCTTGGTGACCAATACAAGTCTGTTGACTTTGGTTTTCCAGCCTAAGGGCCACGTAGTCTTGAAAGGACATGAGAAAAAAAAAGGTCAGTGTGGTTAAAAATGGTGAAAATGATGATTTTTTTTATTGGGGGATGATGTGACTCAACCCAGTTTGTTTCTTTAAATTCTTTGTTTTGTGTATTAATGGTTTTTGGGCGTCCTTACTGCCTTGTAAAGGAGTAGATTGAACAAACACCCCTCCAAAACATCACTTTTCTCCCCAAAAAACACCTAGAGAGTAAACTTATATTTAGAGAGTAAATAAGTGGTAGTTCTGGCCTGGTTGGGCTTCCATAACTCCCTCTCCTGTCATTCTTCTGGTGAGGTTTCCCACTCTGCTCATTCCCAAAGGTTTGGGGTCAATGAGCTGATAAAGAGGCCCAACCTCTCTTGGCTTAACACATGCACTCCCCCACTCCAGAAATCATCTCTGTTCCCTCCTTTCTTGGTAATCAGGAGCTGCAGAGGACAACTGCATGGGACAACAAGCTCCTGCATTTGATTTTTGCCCAAAATATGTCAATATTTATCATGCCCTTGAGGCATTCCCTGTATCCCTGATTTCAGGCAGCTCCTTCTCTTAAATCCTGATTTTTTTTCTTTTCCTTGGGAGGACTGTGGGAGCAGTTGTTATTTTCTAAGGAGATAAGGTTTCCTGCTCTGCAGTTCCTCCTTAAGAACTTCACCAGGTCATGTTTGATACCAGCTGAGTGGGTGGAAAATACCATGAAAGCCCTAAAATCCACCTGAAGCTGCATCGTGGGTGCTGGAAAGATGCAGTGAAGAGGGAACACGAGACGTGGGAAGATGTTGGAGCCACATCCATAAGGGAAGAGCTTTTATTGGAGTAGAAAAGCACCACACCAGTGGCACAGAGCAGAAAAAGTACTAAATTAGGGGTAAAACCACGAGGTTGTAGGATGTTTGTCTTGAAAAACACCCCAAAACCAGAGAAAGTTTTTCACTTGTTTTTCACGGTGCTTGTTTACAGCTCAGGATTTGGGCTGGTTTGAGAGAAGTAAATGTGTGGTTTGACTCACTTTTAGCCTGAATTTGATCAAATTTGACATCTTTTTCATGCTTTTTTCCTGGATTTTGCCCTAAGTAGACACCTGTAGAGTGTGATGCTCACCCTCTGCCTGCTCTTTCTTTCCTTCTTGGTTTGGGCTAACAGAGAACATCACAGCAGCTTTAAACAACATCTTGGAGTGTTTTCCAGTCAGCAGCTGATCTGAAATTCTGGTTCCTCTTACCACAGGCTGCCAAGAACTGAATAATTTCACAGAAACTTGGGATTTTTCTTCCTTTTCACCCCATTTTGGGGAGCAGGGGGGAGATCCTCAGCGATCTGTGTTGCCTGGTGATCCCACCAGACTGAGACACAATGAGATCAGGTTTTCACCAGCATCAATATCATGGATGAGCTTGGCAACAACTCAACCACTCAAAACTTTTATTTCTGACCTAAAGATGAATTTTAAAAAGAGTTTTGAGTATGGATTTCCCCAGAAAATGGGTATTACCATTCAGAACAGTCCCATACCAGTGATGTGATAGACATGGGTACCAAAACACCACCTGGATCTCACATCCTGCCCAGTTAAACCAGTGATAACCTCTCTGTTTGCTTTCCCCGGGCTCAGAAAACTGATTTTAGAGACTTAATTAATTAAAAGGAAGTTTCTGGAGTGCTGCTGAGGTTTGGAAACGAAGCCTGGGTGCTTCCAAATTAGTGGCTTGCTTTTTAACTTCATTTAAAGGAACTTCAAATTAACCTTCCTGTTAATTAAAACATCAGATAAGGGAGGAAGAAAACCACGAGGAAGGTTTTATTTCTGAACCTTGAGAGTTTAGAAATTGAGTCAGCATGGCATTGCCTGCCCCTGGTAATCAACAACCAGACTTTCTGGGTCATGTAAAACATTAATTAGCTTGTAAACACTCATTAGGCACGATGACAAATGTGTGTGCATCCTGCAGACGGTGCTGACACTGGTGGAGCTCCAATCTTTCAGCTTCCTGGATTTTTTTTGCTCTTCCCACTGAAATTGGAACCTAAGGACATAAATGAAGTCTCGTGGCATTTCTGCCAGCAGATGGAAGCAGCAGAGCACCATCCACAGCAGCCAGAAAAGCCACTGGTGCTGCAAAAATAAAAGTCCTGAATAAAATCCCAAAGAGGCTGAAGATGGAGAAACGGGATCCGTCGGTTTTCCACCTTCTCACGTTTCAGAAGGTGGAAAACCAACATACATGAAGATAGGAGAGACCTTAAAGTCACAAGGGTGAGCCTGGAGTAGAGCTGGAAGCCTTTGGGGATGAACACTTCACTCCTGTGCTTGATTAATGACTTAAATCAGCAGGATTTGGTGTCACAGCTAAATGTGACATCAAAATTTAGGTTTTGGCTAAATTTATCCCAACGTGTGCACGGGTGGTGCACCTACAGCCTGTGGAGTGTTGGGAATAAACCACCAACCTTCTCAGGTGACATTCTGCTCATGGACATGGAGAACTAGCAGAAGAAGTGGGAACTATCCCTTGAAAGTCAAACCTTTAGGCAGGAGGAGAAATTCTCTTTATTTGGTTATGACTTGGGGAGCTCCAACTCTTGTGCTGCCTTCAAGTTGTCCTTCCACCATCGCTCGAGTCACCTTCAGGCAGTTGCTGGGCTCCTCGTGGGCTCCAAAAGGAGCCCTGGGATGAGTCATTAAGCTTAGAAATTAGTGACTGTCTTCTGAACACCTAAAAGTAGGTAAATACAGGCTGGTTCAGGTCTTGTCTTGCAGGAGCTGTGAGAAAAGGACATTTTTTGGATGCAAGTGGCACTTCTTCCTCTGGGAAACTAAAAAGCCACAGTTGGAACCCTTCAAAGACAAGCTGGGAGATAGAAATGAGGCTCTGAGGCAGCCAGGCTCTTCCACCTCACCTCTCTTGCCTCAGATTGAAATGAAAATGGATTTTCCTTTGGGCTTTTGAAGAAAAAAAGGACTTTGCTGTTGCTGGGATAACTGGAATTCAACCCATTGCTCTTGAGGATAACAGGAAAACATCCTCACACGAGTGTTTGGGTTGAATTGAGGAGGGTTTTATGGGATGGGGGTTGGGAAATGCAGGCAGGATGAAGGGATTGCAACTGAGTATCCACTGGGGGACGAAGACACATCTCAAGAACCTGGAGGATGCGGCTTTTAAATGAGTCTGGTCACTCTGGCCAGTGACATTTTGCCCCCAAACCATCTTGGAGATGGTCCCAATTCCAAGTGGACTTGGAGCTTTGAGGAGATAAAGTTGTTTGGGTTGTTGATTGCTTTATTTTCCCTTGTGTCTCCCAGGACGTGTTCGAGATGCGCTTCGCCAAGATGCCCGATGAACCGGAAGAACCTGTGATTCCAGCCTCTTCTCCCGTGGTGGTGCCACCTCCCACCAAGGTGGTTCCACCTTCATCCAGCGACAGCAGCAGCGACAGCTCCTCCGACAGCGACAGCTCCTCGGATGACTCCGAGGAAGAGCGGGCTCAGCGGTTAGCGGAGCTCCAGGAACAGGTACCACAACTCTCCTGATGGATTGGGGTTGTCCAACGTGTCCTCCTGGATCTTGGTGGCCTTGGGGACTTGGATCACAGCCATAAGGTTTCTGGTGATACAACAGAGCTCCAAAATCCTCATGTTTCCAAGTGAGACACAAAGGAATCTGTGTTGGTTGGGACAATCCTTTCAGTTCCCATTGGGATACAGCAGGAATTTGCTGCCTGTACTTGGGTGGTGTCTTGGGAGCAGGTAGGAGATTCCCTGAGGCAGGAGATTCCCAGAGGCAAGAGATTCCCAGAGTGAGGAGATTCCCAGAGTCAGGAGGTTCCCAGGGGCAGAAGATTCCCAGAGTCACGAGATTCCCAGAGGCAAGAGATTCCCAGAGGCAGGAGATTCCCAGAGGCAAGAGGTTCCCAGAGGCAAGAGATTCCCAGAGGCAGGAGATTCCCTGAGGCAGGAGATTCCCAGAGGCAAGAGATTCCCAGAGGGAGGAGATTCCCAGAGTCAGGAGGTTCCCAGGGGCAGAAGATTCCCAGAGTCAGGAGATTCCCAGAGGCAAGAGGTTCCCAGAGGCAAGAGGTTCCCAGAGGCAAGAGATTCCCAGAGGCAGGAGATTCCCAGAGGCAGGAGATTCCCAGAGGCAGGAGATTCCCAGAGGCAAGAGATTCCCAGAGGCAGGAGATTCCCCGAGACAGGAGATCCCTGAGCAGACAGGAGACTCCAGCACTCCCCAACCTCCTGGAACAGGGATTTTACCCAGCATGGGGAAGCCCCTGAGATACCCATCAGTCCTCCAACCTTACCTCCTGCAACTCCCCAGACTGTGGCATCATTAGTGCTGGTAATTAAAGCACTAAATGAAGCAATCAGCCCTCTTCTGCCATAAATAGGTCTCCTTCAGCTCCATAACAGGGAGAAAACTGGATGGAGCAACTTAATTAATGGTGAAAGATAAGAAAGCGTTAGGCAGTACCAGAAAAATGACATAATTAATGTAATTAATTAAAAAGGAAGATGTGCTGGGCAGAGGGATCTGATGGTTGTGTGTTTCCCTCTCAGCTCAAAGCTGTGCACGAACAGCTTGCAGCCCTGTCCCAGCCCCAGCAGAACAAACCAAAGAAAAAAGAGAAAGACAAGAAGGAGAAGAAGAAGGAGAAGCACAAAAAGAAGGAAGAGCTGGAAGATGCCAAGAAAAGCAAAGCCAAGGAACCACCACCCAAGAAGGCCAAGAAAAGCAACAGCAACAGCAGTACCTCCAGGTCAGCCCTGTCCCTCTTTTGTCCTGTTTTGGTTTCCCTTCTGCTCATTAACTTAATTATGCACCTGATTTTTGACAGATTTTTTGACAAGTAGTAACTTTACTCAAACCTCTCTCACTTTTGGTGTTGCTCCAGGTGAAGTCCCAGCCTTGAGTTGAGTTTTGTTTTTTGGAGCTGCTGCTAAAACACCAAATGTGGGGGTAGAGGGGGACAAAATGTGGATATCAAACCCTTGAATTCTCCTAATTTTTCCTCCCTCTCTCATTTTTTGGGGGGAGCTTTAAATTTAAGAGGCAAAATGCCCTGAGCTGAGTCTCTCCCTCTGCTGACTGGAAGGGAAGATGGGACCTTGGGGTTTAACCCCAGGTTGGAAGGAGTCATTTGGCATATGGAGCTGTAATGAGATGAAATGAAGACAGAGGGAGTGATGAGGAGGATCTTGGAGTGTGGCTCTGTCCACAGGCCTCACCACAGCCTTGAGTGTCTTCAGACTTGGAGTAAACCCCAGTTGGGTTTTTGGAGGTTATTGGTGGGAAATGGACCATCTGCCACCAGTAACCATCACCCTGGGCTGGTTTTCTAACCACTTTATTTATGAATCTGCTGCAGGTGGTGGGATAAGTATCTCCAAACCTGATGGTGACATCAGGGAACCCCTCTGGCTGGGTTTTCCCCTTCCTATAACCGGGTTTTACTTCTCCATATGGTGTCAGCTTCTTGCCCTTCCTGGTTGGGAGTGGGCAGCAGCACTTGAGCCTTGGTCCCTGTAAGGACCCTGCCTTGGTGAGCTGCTCAGCTCTTTGGGAGGAGCAAGTGTTGGGATGGGTGGCTCAGCTTTGAGTGCCTAAGAGCAGGTTGAGTTGAGCTTTCTTCTCCAAGAGCAGGTTGAGCTCAGCACTGGGTGCCTGATCTTGGTTTCTTGCCTCTCTGACCTTAGGTTGAGTTCAGTCTTGTCTTAAAAGCAGCTTGATCTGAACTTGTGATGTCTGAGAGCAGGTTGAGCTCAGCTTTGGGCACCTCAGAGCATGTAGAGCTCAGTTTTGTTCTCCAAGAGTAGCTTAGGTTCAGTCTTGAATGTCTAAGAACAGGCTGAGCTCAGCAGTGGGTTCTTGGGTGTCTGACCGTAGGATGAGCTCAATCTTCTTATCTTAAAGCAGGTTTAGCTCAACTTTTGATGTCTAAGAACAGGTTCTAGTCAGTCTTGGGTGCCTGAGAGCAAGTAGAGCTCAGCTTTGTTCTCCAAGAGCAGGTTGAGCTCAGCCCTGGATGCCTAACCTTGGGTTCTTGGGTGTCTAACCTTAGGTTGAGCCCAATCTTCTTGTCTGAGAGCAGGTTGAGCTCAGCTTTCTTCATCTCAGCTTAGTGGTTGAACCTCAAGCTCGATCTATAAGTGCCAAAGTCGCTGCTCTCCACGATGGACAGTGAAATCATGAGAAGTGAGAGTGATGTCATGGTTCTATCTGAGGAGTTAGACCCAAGTGGCTGCTTTTTGGTGTCAGGGTGTGCTAAAAACTTCTAATTGTTGTTCTTAAGTAGTAAGAAGGAGCCTGTGACGGTGAAGAACAACAAGCCCCCTCCAGCCTACGAGTCCGAGGAGGAGGAGAAGTGTAAACCCATGTCCTACGAGGAGAAGAGGCAGCTGAGCCTGGACATTAATAAACTCCCTGGAGAGAAGCTGGGCCGAGTTGTCCACATCATCCAGTCGAGAGAACCCTCCCTCAAAAACTCCAACCCCGATGAGATCGAGATCGACTTCGAGACGCTGAAACCATCCACCCTGCGGGAGCTGGAGCGATACGTCACCTCCTGTTTACGCAAGAAGAGGAAACCTCAAGGTACCTTCTAGCCTAAAAAGCCTTTTTTTTTTCCCTCCTTATTCCAGTGATGATTCCCAGACTGGAGGCAGAGGTGGGTGCAGGTATCCAGCTACCCCCTTCCAGTGGAAAAAAAGGATTTAATGTCATTTTTTTTCATCCCATTGAGTTTGTCTCTCTAACAACGTGTCGCTGTGTGGAGTAAATCCTGCCATGGGGATGGGATTTGTTGGTGCTGATACAAGGCAGCCAATTCCCATATCCCATCCAAACATCATTATATTAATTCCAATTAACACCTTAATGAAGAGAAAATCGAGCTTAAACCCATGAACAAGGCCAAATGCCGGGTCCTGCACTTTTGTCACAGCAACCCCAGGACACGTCCCAGGCTTGGGCAGGAGTGGCTGGGGAGCCGCCTGGGGGGGAGGGGCCCGGGGGGGGGGGT
>VXBZ01010165.1:12551-23337 GCA_013399135.1 Heliornis fulica
GAAAGGTGCTCCAGCCCCTTTATCATCTTTGTGGCCTCCTCTGGCCCCTCTCCAACTGCTCCATGTCCTTCTCATGTTGAGGGTTCCAGAACTGGACACAGTATATATAGTTTTATGGAATAAATAGCCATCTAAATATATAACACATAATTAATTGTTTATATAAAATCTCTATTTATATGGTATCTGTTATATCTGTTATAAAATATCTATTTATATAACAAATAGATGTGTTTATTAATGACTGAAGAACAATTACAGGGTTCTTGTAGATAAATCACAGGGTGTAGCAGTGAGCAAGGGGAGAAATAAGGGAATTTCAAGGGAATCTCCTGATTTCCCACAGACTTCTCAGGCTGATTCCAAGTGGAAAACTTGACCCAGCCAAATCCTGGAGGTTCCTTGAACACAGAGATTGAACTTTTGTTCTCTCTGCTTTGGGGGTGTCAGGAAACACTCTGGGGGCTCGGGCAGCTCCGAGGCTGCCACCACCTGGGTTTATTCTCATTTTAGCTATTAAAAAGGAGCTTTTTAATACTTCTCCTCTGCCTCAGCCTCCTGCCACAACTGATGAGTTAATTTGAGGCACCTAAAAAACAACAGAAATAGAGAATTTTCATCCCAAGGGTGGGATTTGGCACCGGGCACAGGCGGGATGGAGCAGAGGACCCGCCTGGTCTTAGGCCAGCCTAAAGAGCTTGGCCTAAAGGCTTTACCCAGCCTAAAGCTGGGTAAAGCCAAACCTTTCTACCCTGGAAGGGTTTAGGAGATGGAAAGAACAACCTCACTCCAGCAAGCAGATGCCTGCTGGGATGGGCTTAAATCCCAGCTTTAAATCCTGACTGGATCCCATCGGCACATCCCCACATTCCCCTTCAGCTGGTGATATTAGGGGATGCCCCATCACACCCTCCACCATAAATCACCCCAAAGACCTCATAGACCCCAGGTACAGATGAGAAATAAACCAGAGACTCAGGATTAAAGCTCAGCTTAGCCCATCTGCAGGAATATCGGGGCGCCGTAGGTCTCCCAGAGCCGGGGTGACAGAGATGGGGAGCAAACAGGGCTGGAGGTTATTAATTATCCTTTAACAATGTCCTATTGTTTTGTTGCAGCAGAGAAAGTGGATGTAATTGCTGGTTCCTCTAAAATGAAGGGGTTCTCCTCCTCAGAGTCTGAGAGCACCAGCGAGTCCAGCTCCTCCGACAGCGAAGATTCAGAAACAGGTTAGACGCAGCTTATTTAACGACTCAGTCCTAGACCTGGTTTCTGTATAAATAAATATGTTTTTATTCCTGGCTTGGTCTTTTAATTATCTTTTTGGTTTGTTTTCTTTCTCTATAATGCAAAAAAAAAAAAACCCCAAAACCCAACTCTAAACCCTGAGATACGCAGCTGAATCTCGCCCGTTCTTGGGCTCAGCACGGTGGTGGTGACGTTGTCTCTGGCAGTTCTTGAGCCTGACACAATGAGGTTTTTTTGGTTTTTTTTCCTAAACTTTTCCTTGCTGAGGTTGGATGTGAGTGTGTGGAGTCAGAACAACCAGAATCTGCTGTTGATGTGGATTTGTATCCTTAGAAAAACAGGAAATTGATGATGCTGGAGAGGATGGAGAGAGAGACAGGAGGCAAAGGGGGTTTAACATGTAAAAAACCCCTTTTTATTTAAAGGCATTGAGCTGATCTTGAGGAAAAAAGGGTTTTAAATCCAGTTTTACCACACCAGAGCAGCATCTGCTCTGTGTAGCTCTGTGCTTCTCCCTTGTGCCACCATCGTTGGGGCTGAGGTCGGCTGTTCTCACGCTCTCCGCTTTCCGCGCTGTCGTTCCCTCCGTGCTTTCAGGGGAGCAAAGTTTGTGTCAACACTTGGGGCTGCTTTTTGTTCCTCCTAACTGCTGGCTCAGCTTGGACTCTGGAGGTTGTGCTCAGCATATCCCAGCTCTTAAGTCAAGAGTAAAGCTTTGGCATTTCTGGCAGGTTGGGAAATCAGGATGTAGCACGAGGGTGGAAATAATCTGGATTAATTTTCCTAGCTGGGTGGGGAGAACAGCTCTGAAAAAGGAGCAGAAATCCCCCAAGAAATTAGAATAAATCCCCAAAGTAAAACCAGGTTGATGAGAGTCACCACTGAGCTGTGACAGTGCTTCCTGGTGATCCCTCTTTCATGGGGACGGGATGAGTGCGGAGTCGATGTCTTTCAACTGTACTTTAATGTCTTTTTTTTATACTACAATTGGTCTTTTTTTGGTTTGAAAAGGTTTGATGGAGTGTTTGGGTTTGACTTGGTGGTTGGAAAATTAATTGGGTGTTAATTCTGCCCTTTCTTGAGATGGAAATAGAAAACCTGCTGTATTTATCCTCTTTTTAACCCGTTGTTACCCAATTTCTCACAATGGCACCAACCAACGAACTGGAATCATGTGGGATTATACCTTGGCTGACACCAACTCAGCCCAAATCCAAAAATAATTCACTGCAAAGCCCCAAATTGTGTTTTATTTAAGATTTTCTTCTTTTTTTTACCCCTGAAGCCAGGCAGCAGGATCCTCAACTAGGGTGGATTTATAGGGGTGATCTCAGGGATCCCTCCGGAGGGATCCCTGAGATCACCCCTATAAATCTCTTTTCACCCGTATAAAGCTCTTCCAAGTTTAAACCCTCAGGGTTTAAACCCTGAAGAGCTTTAACCAGCACAGCTCCAGCACTGATAACCTCGAGCTAAAATCTCCCTGTCAGGATGTAACCCTTGGGGTAGGAGGTTAATTAAGATAATTAATCTCTTATTCAATTAATTCCAGTGCCCATGGGCTTTTGCACTCCTAAACCATTTCTTTATTCCTATAAAACAGGTGGTGAAAACCTTTGACTGAAGGAATTTGCCCAATAATCCAGTAGGAAATCTCTGTCCTGGTGTTTGCAACCTCTTAAATCACTTTTAAGGGGCATTTTAAGACTTTTTAAGATGCTTTAAGACTTGTAAAGACCTTTTAAAGTAGGTTTTAAGACCTTTTAAAACTTCTAGGATGCTTTAACACCTTTTTAAGACTTTCTAAAAGATGTTTGAAGACCTTTTAAAAGCTGTTTTAAGACATTTTTAAAATTTTAAGATGCTTTAACACCTTTCTAAGACTTTCTAAAAGATATTTTAAGACCTTTTAAAAGCTGTTTTAAGACATTTTGAAGCTGTTTTAAGACATTGAAGCTTTTAAGATGCTTTAACACCTTTCTAAGACTTTCTAAAAGATATTTTAAGACCTTTTAAAAGCTGTTTTAAGACACTTTGAAGCTTTTAAGATACTTTAACACCTTTTTAAGACTTCTTAAAAGATGCTTTAACACCTTTAGGACACATTTTTCACACTGTGTGTTATGATGAGGTTAATTTAATGATCTGGAGCAGACACTGGGGATTAACTGTAAAATATTTACATAATTTATTTGTGTGGGAGGATAATCCTAGACTTAAATGGAAAATTGGATTTAAAATTTGTTAGTAAACTTCAGAATTTACCCTGAAGGTTTGACTAACATCCAACTTCTTGACAATCTTTTATTAACAAAGCTTTTTACCACACTGAGGTGCCTTTTGGGGATCACTCCATGTGATAAAATTATCTGTAACTCCATTTCTTTCTCTTTTAAGTGCAGTTTTGCTGTTGGTGGCAGCTCCCAAGAGCTGCCTCTTGCCTTTTCTTACACTCCAAATCTTTCAAAACCAGAATTATTTTTATTTTCCCCTCCTGAATCCACGTGACATCTCCTCCCCTCTGCATAGCTGGCAATCAAACACCTTATTTTATTAAATCTGGAGCATTTTCCCCCAGAAAATGTCCCAAAACTGAGAACAGGAATGCTCAAAGGGAGGGGAAATAATACTGGGTTTGGACTAGACAAGACTGAGCCTTTGCCTTGAGTGCTGAGAAACCAGAGGTGCCAATTGAGAGGGTTATTCCAGTCTAACTTGTTGTAAATAGCAATTAGTGGGATTTAAATGACCCCAAACTCCATCCTGGAAGCATTTAAGTAGGATTATTAAATTTTTTTCTGCTCAGTTTCTCCCACCATCTCAGAGGTTTGTCCCAGCTTTGAGCATCGATGCTTGAGCTGGACCCTGTTGGTGCTCAGGCAAGTTAAAATTCCAGCCTGGCTTTATGGTAGGCACCAAATTTTGGGTTATTTAACAGCAAATTAGACACATTCTGCCTGTTCATCATCATGGCTGATTAAGCAGAGTTATTTTCTCCCCCAAATATTTTGGGAGATGCTTCCCAGGACCCCCCAAAAGACCTATTGGAGGTGTGGGGTGACTTCATCTTTGCTGAACTTCCAGTAATTAGAATTTTTGCAATTAAATGTGAGCCTTGCTTAGTTGTTGGTCACCAAGTTTGCTTTTCTTTGGAAATATCCAGCAGGAAAACTGTGTTTATCCACGTGGTGGAGGCAGTTGCATAAAGGGAAAGGCTTTGTGGCTTGCTCAGGGCAGCAGCAGCCAGTTCCATTTAATTAAGGATTAAAATCAGCCTTAGGGTGGCTCAGCAATGCTGGAAAACCCGTTTTGGGGGTGGCAGAGCTGCTTTCAACCCCTCTTGGAAGGGTTTTTGCTGAGGAGCTGTCAGGTTTTGGGGGTGGGAGCATGAACTGGGTTAACTGGGTTAATAGTGGGCGAGAACTCCAGGGCGTCCCCTTTAAAGCCCTTGGATTTAATTCCAGGTTTTAATTGCAGGTTGCTTGGTTTTAATTTCATAGTGTCCAGGTGTCATTTGCATAGACCTGGGTATAGATGGCAAGTGGCTGGGTGAGTTCAGAGGTGCTGGGTTTAATTCAGCAGTAGCCAGATTTAAATCACAGGTACTTGGGTTTAATTCAAAATTAGACAGATTTTAGCTCAAAAACACAAGTACTTGGTGTAATTCAAAGGTATCTGGAGCCCACAGACACCCAGCCTTGATTCCCAGGTACCCAGCTTTAATTCCCAGGTACCAGTGTTTAATTTGCAGCTACCTGCAGTTTTTGACTTGCAGATACCTGGTTTTAACCCCCAGGTGTCCAGGCTTAAATTGCAGACACTCAGGTTTAATTTGGAGGTGCCTGGGCTTAATTCAGAAGCAGGTGGATTTACATCTGGGTTGGATTCAGAGGGATCCAGGTTGAATTCAGAGATGCCAGGTGTAATTCAGAGTACCCAGGTTTAATTCAGAGATACCTGGGTTTAATTAATTCAGAGGTACCTGGGTTTAATTCAGAGGTACCTGGGTTTAATTAATTCAGAGGTATCTGGGTTTAATTTATTCAGAGATACCTGGGTTTAATTCAGAGGCACCCAGGTGTTATTGAGAGGTACCTGGGTTTTATTCAGAGGTACCTGGGTTTAATTTGGAGGTGCCCAGGTTTAATTCAGAGGCACCCAGGTTTTATTCAGAGGTACCTGGGTTTAATTCAGAGTACCCAGGTTTAATCAGAGATACCCAGGTGTAATTTGGAGGCACCCAGGTTTAATTCACAAGTACCAGGTTTAATTCTGAGGTGTCCAAGTTTAATTCAGAGGTGCCTGGGGTTTAGTTCAGAGGCACCCAGGTTCAATTCAGAGTAGCCAGGTTTAATTTGGAGATACCTGGGTTGTATTCAGAGGAGCCTGGGGTTTATTCAGAGGTACCTGGGTTTAATTTGGAGGCACCCAGGTCTAATTCAGAGGTACCTGGGTTTAATTCAGAGGTACCTGGGTTTAATTTGGAGGGACCCTGGTTTAATTCAGAGGTACCTGGGTTTAATTCAGAGGTGTCCAAGTTTAATTCAGAGTAACCAGGTTTAATTCAGAGGTGCCTGGGGTTTAATTCAGAATACCCCAGTTGAACTCAGAGGTCCCCTGGTGGAGCTCAGCCACCAACATAAGCCCTGTGCTCCCTGAGCTGCCTTAGTGACCTGTCACCCTCATCCACTTCCCTTCAAAAGATGGACTCAACCCACCCAACTGTAATTTTTTAAGCACCTTTAGAAAGAATTTCCTCCTCCTCACCCCATTCCCAGGCTCCTACTGGATTCTTCCTGTGGCTCAGTGGAGACAACAGGGATCTCTTAGGCTTGACTTAACCCTGTTTGCCCACAGCTCTGCTGGTTAGTCTGGACTTAGAGGATGCTCAACCCACCTTGGGGTGCAGGCAGGGAGCTGGAACAGGCAACAGGCAGCAGCTCTGTGCTGATAGTGGTGCCAGGAAGAACCCAAATCCCGATAGTTTTCCCTTGGAGACGCTTCCCCATCCCTTTGCTCCATGATCTGTCTCACCAAGGAGACTCCCAAGTACCCGGCGTCACCCCGGGGCTCCCATGACACCATCTTTGAGGCCATGGAGTGGTTGCTCCTGGTAGAGTATCCCCTTGTTGGGGTGATATTCAACACTCATCAAGTGGTTTTTGTGTCAAATTAGGCAAATTTTTGTGGATTTAATGGGATTTGGAGAGAAGCAGCTCAGCAGGTCATTCCTCTGGCAGCACAGTGGTTGCTGATGTCCCAAATTCTGGAGGGATTCAAGCTATAGGGCAGGTGGAGCCACCACTCTGATTTCCAAGAGCAGAATTAGTTAAAATCAGTATTTTTCACTAAAAAAAAAACCATCCACCCCTAAATCCAGAATCCATTGTGGCTCCACTGCCCTAAACCCCGATGAAGATTCCCTTTTATATCCCAGAAATACAACATTTCCATCAAAAAGTCTCTTGTGGTGGTGGCTGTTTTTAAACCCAAATCACTTTCAGCATTTCTTAGAATATTTTCCCCAAATAAGTCTCTTATTTTCCTGGGAGACACAGAGGGAACTCACATGGGATCCTGATTTTGTTGGAGTGTGTAACTGCAGGGTTTAGCCAACTTGGAATTGTAGATCTATTTTTTTTCCAGCCTTTTGGAAAAATCAGGATGAATTTAACTAAGACCAGACCTTTTCCATCCCTTTTAATTTCGTTTTTCTCTTTATTTTTGGTTCCATTTAACCTTAATTTGCTACAAACACCCGACAACAACCTGTTGATCTTGATACTCCTCGTGCTTCGGGGTGTTGTAGCCGTGTAACCATCTTCTCTCCCCACACCCCCACATCAAAAATACCCAGAGACAAACTGTGCAGATTTGAGATTTTCAAATAATAAAATCAATAAATGGCTTGATCTGGAAAACAAGCTCTTGTCCTGTAATCATGGGATTTTAACCCATAATTATGGTGATGGTGGATTCTCTGTCGGTGTTTTGGCGTGTCTGGGTGGGTGTTGAGGTGAGGAGCCTTGTGCTCCATTGAACCTTTCTGCTCCAAAACCATCTTGAAGTGACATCATGGAAATTACCCTTTTTTTGTCGAAATCCCAGTGAGGTTTAACCGGCCGGCGTGAAACAGCGTCGGGGCGGAGGTGGGACGGGGCCTCTCGGTGTCCCCGGGGAGATGCTGGTGGAGATGTTGGACAGCGAGGTGCTGTCACCCAACAGCTGTCTTCAAGGGTGAAGGAGCTTCATGTCTTCAGCAGGGTTAGCCAGGCTTGTTGCATCTCCAAGATCACCAATACCAGTGGGTGATCCCTTTGGGAACATCGTGGCTTTGCTGCTCATGACCAATGGGTGATCCCTTCAGGAACATCATGGCTTTGCTGCTCGTGGTCTCTTGGCTTCATCTTCTTGGTGGTACCAATGGGTGATCCCTTCAGGAATGTCATGGCTTTGCCTCTCATGGTCTCTTGGCTTCATCTTCTTGGTGATACCAATGGGTGATCACTTTGGGGACATCATGGCTTTGCTGCTCATGGTCTCTTGGCTTCATCTTTTGGTGATACCAATGGGTGATCCCTTCAGGAATGTCATGGCTTTGCCTCTCATGGTCTCTTGGCTTCATCTTTTGGTGATACCAATGGGTGATCCCTTCAGGATTGTCATGGCTTTGCCTCTCATGGTCTCTTGGCTTCATCTTTTGGTGATACCAATGGGTGATCCCTTCAGGAATGTCTTGGCTTTGCTGCTTGTGGTCTCTTGGCTTCATCTTCTTGGTGAAGATATTTGTGGCCAGCATGAAGTGGCATCGGGGCAGAGGTGGGACAGGCCTTCTTCTGGGTGCTCTTGTTCCCGTGGCTGATGCCAAACTGGACAGTGCCAGCTGTAACCCAATCTTCAGCAGTGAAGAAGGTCCATCCTTTGGTGGGTTTAGCCAAGCCCGTTGCATCTCCAGAACCACTGACGCCACCGGCTCTTCCCCCTGGGCCCATCATGGCTTCACCATTCACGGTCTCCATTGGCTTTGTCATCTTGGTTGAAGGGTCTTCCAGAGCCTCCAGTCACTGTTGGGATGATTTCAGTCACGGTCCATGAGGTGCTTCAAGCAACAGGATCTGCTCATCCTCCTCCAGGGTCTTGCCTCAGTGTTGTGGTGATGTTCAGCTTCTACCAGGAACGTTGGCAAACCCAATGCCAGAAAATCTCCCCTGGAAGAACCTCCTGGCTGTGGCACATCAGAGGATGGATGGAGAAAATCCATATTTGGTTTTTGGGGTCAAAACCTGATGCCTAATCCCTCCTGATGGTGGTCCACAACTTTTCTCCTCCCACACAAGACCTGAGCTCTGCAGGTTCTTCCTGGTTTTCCCTTTTCTTTCCCATCCAGTGAACATTTTTCTCCTGGTTCAGTAGGGTGAGACAAACCCAGAAGATGTGCAGATGCCTCCACTGTCTCGTAGCTGCATCTGGGAGTGTTTTATCCGTAGGGAGCGTTCGCCGGAGAGACCTGTCGCTGATTCTTGTCCCTGCTGCTTCTCCAACATCAGTGGGATGAGCAGGAAAGCCCAAAGTTCTTTCTCTCTTGATAGCTCAAGACATCAGGTCTTGGACTTCCCAGAAGGTGGGTTCACACCCAGCATCCACCCAACGCCATGGATGCTCCGCTGGAGCCTTGGATGCCCATTTGGATCCGTAGATCCCCACTTGGAGCTCCTGATGCCCATCTGAAGCCACAGTCAGGATCCATGGACACCCATCTGGATCTGTGGATGCCCATCTGGAGTGGCAGATGCCTTTCTGGAGCCCTGGATGCCAATCAGGATCCATGGACGTTCATCCAGAGCTATGGCCACCCATCAGGAGCCATGATGCCTGTCTGGATCAGAGGACATCTGTCTTGAGCCATGGAAGCCAATGCAGATCCCATCCAGAGCCATGGACATCCTTCCAGAATTCTGGATGCCCATCTGGGGCCATGGAAGCCCATCTGGAGCCACAGCCACCCATCTGGATCTGCAGGCACTCATCCAGCTCCACAGACATCCATCCAGAGCCAGGAATGCTCATCCACGAGCGCTCGTTGGGATCCTTGAGTGCCCATCCAGAGCCACCAACCCTCATCCAAATCTGTGACCACCCAAGGATGCTCCAAGGAACCCCACCTCTCCTCCTCCTGATAGCTTCCCATCAGATCCCCATCTTGCTCTTCACCATGTCCTCAGATGCCAACATCTCCTTCAACCTTCCTCTTCCTCTTGCTCTTCCATCCTCCACCAAATCCAGGTTGTACAATCCAGAACCATCAACTGTGGCTTCAAAAAGACTTGAAACCAAATGACTTGATTGGAGCTGATCACCCAGTGCCAAGATCTTCCCCTCTCTCCTTCCCAGCCATTCCTGGTTGGCTTTTTTATATCTCCTTCAGCTTTAAAATCCACAAAATCCCAGTATGACCAGTCTCTGCCTGGACCAGTGCTGGGACTGGTCACCAGTTCTGCTTCATAATTAAATAACCAAACACAGGAGTAAACTTGAAGAAATCACCTTGATTTCTAGAGGGATTTCAAGGAAAATCCCATCTGGGAGAAGCTCTTGAGGGATCAAGTTCCCCCAGATCATCTCTGGGAGGGTTTTATCCCTCTCATTCAGTTGGGCCCATCCAACCACCAAGTAACGACACGTTTTTCTTGGCTGTTGTTGGGTCTTTCTCCACCGCAATGATGCCGGTGGAAGGAGACCAGGGGGGGTCTTCACCTTCATTTTCTTCTTCTTTTTGTGCTGTTTTCTCCTTTTTCTGACATTATGATGGTGAAAACCTCTTGTAGGGGGAAAATCCCTGGAGAAATCCAGTTGATTGATGCCTTAAACCTCTTGTTGGGCTGTTGTTGGTACCGGAGCGGTGCCGTTCGGTTGGGGGGGGGTGAAGGGCCACAGCGGCGCCGCTGAGGTACTAATGGTTCTTCTGTTCCCCTTTTTTTTGGCAGAACTGGCACCAAAATTGAAGAAAAAAGGGCATTCAGGGCGAGAGCAGAAGAAGGTAGGAGACACGGCGTCCGTGTCGCGCTTGGGTGGGGATGGAACCTCTGGGAGGGTTCGGGAGCGCCGGGAACGCGGGTTGGTACCAACCACTGGCTCAGGAAAGAGGGTTTTGGTTTGATGGGTGGCTGAGCCAGGCCTGGTTCAAGGGGTGTGGTTGGAAGGACACTGGGATGGGAGTGTGGGGACTGGGAAAGGGGGTTTGGTGTCCAGGAAGGGGTTTTGGTGTCCGGGAGTGGGATTTGGTGACCAGGAAGGGGGTTTGGGGACCAGCAATGGGATTTGGTGACCAGGAAAGGGAATTCAGTGACTGGAAATGGAGTTTGGCGACAGGAGAGGGGGTTTGGTGACCGGGAAGTGGGTTTGGTGTCCAAGAATGTGTTTTGGTGACCAGCAATGGGATTTGGTGACCAGGAAGGGGNGCAATGGGATTTGGTGACCAGGAAGGGGATTTGGTGACTGGGAAGGGGGTTTAGTGTCCAAGAATGGGATTTGGTGACCA
>VXBZ01010166.1:0-10225 GCA_013399135.1 Heliornis fulica
AATGGGAAATGGCCTCAAGCTGCTCCTGGGTGGGTTCAGATTCGATGATAGGAAAAAACTCTTCACTGAAAGAGTGTTTGGGAGTGTGGAACAGGATCCTCAGGGAGGTGGCTGACACACCATTCCTGTACTTAAAAGACAGGTAGATGAGATGATCAGGGATATGGTTTAGGAAAGGACATGTATGGTTGGACTCAATGATCTTAATGGTCTTTTCCAACCTAGTGATTCTGTGATCAACACCCAATATTGATGTTTTTCAACCCTTTCCACATCTGGGTACTTCAGTGCTTCCCTCCACCAGAAAACCACCTCTGTGGTATCAGGGCACACTGGATATTCACAAATGATGACTTTTTAATGATTCTTACTCCACTGCGTGGAGGGGTGCTTTGTAAAAGACAGAGACTGACGGACATGATGATTGCTGTGTTTGTGGAATTATTCCAGGACACCTGGGGAAATGAGCCCATGAAGAGAAGTCCAGAGGAGATATTTAAACACAAGCTTTCCCTTTTTCTTCAAAGAATTACTGTCTCAGCCACAGTACTGTGTAGTGATTAATTACACCACCCACTCTCCAGCTATATTAATAATAGGTGAGGTCCTTATGGATATTCCAAAAGATTATTTCTCCATGATGTCCTATTTCAAGATGCCAACAGAAATTCATACAGGATGAACAAAGCTGTGTCCTTGAATATGTTACAGGCCCGAGTGCTTCCTTACAATTGATAGTCTTATTTCTGAAAGCATATTGGTTAATTTCCTTCACCCCTTCTGAGAGCAGAGAGAGATTCTGAACAGCTAAGGAGACAAATGAGCAAAGACTATAAAAAAACATTAACTCCCCTGTCATGGGACTGGCAGGAGCTGAGGACACCTGACCATGGTCTGTTGCTCTGTTAGGTCACTGAACCCAGTGGTGATGGTACCTTCCACATCAGACCCTTTCCAGAAGAGGATATTTGTGGGACTCATTGTTTGCTGGTGGCTCAGCCTAGATTGCTGGTGACTGGGGAGCTTATTAGTGTTCAAAAAAATTCCTAAATCAAATGCCCAATGTCCATGGTTTTAGGAAAGTCAAACAAGAGTAATTTAGCAATTAACAGAACGCTCCTTTGAAGGTACCAGTAGCCTTCCTGGTGGCTAGAAGGAAAACAAAGTGCTGAACAACTCTAGAAAGAGAAGAATAAGAGATGGTTAAAAGGAAGTTTGTTGACATGAAGAATACAGTGAATATTGACCAGAGATTATTTATCAGTGATCCTCAATTTAAAGAAAAAAATGGGAAGTGTTGTTGCCGAATTGGGTAGCAGCGAGAAAGGAGAAAGCTTTTTTCTATGTTGCAAACACCAAACTCCCTGCTGCAAGTCAGTGTCACTGCTGGACATTTTAACACAAGTGGCATAATGTTGGGTCATGTTATAATCATAGAATCATAGAATCATCAGGGTTGGAAAAGACCTTCAAGATAAAGTCCAATCATCAGCCATAACCACTAAACCATCTCCCAAAGTGCCTCATGTATCCATTTTTTGAACATCCCCAGGGACATGACTCCACACCTCCCTGGGCAGCCTGTTCCAGTGGCTCACCACACTTTTGGTGAAGAAATTTTTCCTAATATTCAATCTAAACCTCCACTGGTGCAATTTGAGACCATCTTAACTTCTGCTAAAATTTATGTTGAGAAAAGCCTGGTGTACACAATGGGAGGTTTGGGTCTATATAATTTAGGTAAATTTAAAGTTTGTATTGTAGAACAACCACCTGTGATCATCTCCTTCTGTAGACCTCTCCAGCTCACTACCTTTCCAGTTTGATGGGAAGAAGGAAGTTCACCCACAGGGACTTGAGGCTCAAGACATGATGTGTCACACATATCTGATGTGTGCTGGCCCACATCCTGAAGTAAATGGCAGAGCAACAGCCAATAAATAACATGATACAACCATGATTTTGTGCAGCTGACACTGTGAGGTGGTCTGATCTTCCACCTGTTTGATCAAAACAGACCACACCTTTGTCCTGGGTCAGTCAAGTGAATCTTGTCCCACTTCCACTGACGACTGTTATGGACTTCCTTTTTAGTGCAGCACCAAAAGTGTCCTAGGTGCTGCTTGACTTGCAGCATGAGCAGTCTTTAAATTAGATTGTCACCCCTAAAGTACAATCAATACTTCTGTACTGGCAGAAAAGCAACCAGAGGGTCAGCATGGCAATTACTACCATTATTGTAACCTTGTCTCATTCCTTAAGACACGCAACACAGGGTGTCTGACTACAAAATTATAAGAATAATAAAAAAAAAATCCAACTCTGAGGAAGTGCTGTTGCTTTAGTATCATCACCCCAGCACATAAAAGAAGGTGATTATCACTGATAATGGTTTAAAACAGTTTAACAGAGAGTCTTCCCTCACTACTAATTCAGACTTTCTCAGTGTGTCACAGTGTGTAGCTTTATTCCCTTTGATAAGGTCAGTTTGCCAAAAAGAACAAAGTTCACATTAGTAATACATTACTCAACCACTTGTATACATATATCTATTTTGCCTACCAGGTCTCACTATTCAGAAAGGTGCAGATGTGGCACCATGATAAAAAAAGGGTCATTTAAAAGACTTCACAGAGTCTCTGTACTGTGAAGGATTGGATTTTCACTTGAATGCCTACATTTTCACATCTTTTTCTTTAAAGAAATATTCTTCTTGAACAGCAGGCTGCAACTGTGTGTTTTCTTATGTTGCTGACCAAGAATATATAAAATATTAGAGCACATTTGTCCCAGGGAAGAGCATAGCTCAGAGGTGCATCACGGTGGTGATGGAGATTGTACATCCAGTCCTGGCCAGTGGCGTCCTCCAGCTTAGCTCAGACGGTCCTGCCACAGAATGGCCAAATTAAGACAATTTCTGAACTCATTAGCTCCTAGAAATATTCACAGGGATGACTCTCAATCACTGTGCCTTCCACATGCTGGCAGAATGCTGACTCTGATGTAGATTTTCCCTCTTCTCAGCAAATTATTGTGTCAAAGGGCAGCGTTTAAAAGATACCTGCAAGCAGATTGCAAGAATAATTGTAGGCTGGCAATTGTGCACACTTAGCAGCATGATAAGGTGAGAAGCAGTTCCTTGGTCCTGATGGGAAACCTACTTGTTAACTGAAAGTACAGGGTGCTGCAGTGACAGAAAAGCCATCTAAAAGGAAGCATATGGATAAATTTAGGGAAACATGGAGTTATTTCAGGTATTGAGGTACTCCTCCATAACACAGTAAGTTTTCACAGAATCACTGAGTGAGAGGGGCTGGAAGGGACCTCTGGAGAACATCTACTCCAGCCCCCAAGTTTTACTGACTTTTACAAAAGTGAGAATAGTTTCACCTAAAGACAAGGGACAGTTCTAATTCAATGTGGTCATTGGTCAGCATGTCTGAGTCAACTGGTTGAGTTCTTATAGCAAGTTGCACAACGTTTACAACTTTCCTACTGAAACCCTGCAGCAGGACTGTGCACAGCAAAACAGATGACAGATTTACCCAGTCCCTGGTCACAGCTTGACCAGAGAAGCCCAGAGACCCCTCACCCCTTTGTTAAGAGTAATGATGGCTTCACTTTCTTCTTCCTTGAAGAGCCACCCTGTGCTGAGCGCTGCTCAGATGCACAGGAAATAAAGACCTTGGCATTTTGTTTGCAGAAATCTTTCATGCCAGTTGAAAAGCTGGGATGAGTCCACTATTAAGAACCTCTATGGTGTGATAGAAAGGCAGTTTAAAAGAGCCTTTTCCTATTGATTCTGCAGTAGCTTATGAATGGTGTTCAGCATCACCTTGAACTAATGTTACATGACAATGCTCACTCTTAACAGCTTATTCTGCATACTTACACCAGGAACTTCTGCAGCAAATTTAACTGTTGTGATAGTGAAAGCCCAGATTGTCATAGGGTTCATTTTGTGTGCAAAATTCTTCTTTTGGATCCAAGCCTGCTTAGCTCCCAGTAGAAGAAATTTCTTCCACTGAATTCCTAGCTCCATTTACCTCACACTTTATTTTAAAACACATAAGTAAAGAGAAGGTGACAAGCAGGATCAAGAAGAGAAGCAGAGCCTAGCAGACAATAAAATACAAGCACTGTAGTTCTGGAAAAAAGGGAAATTAATATACCATTGGTTTTCTAAAATCAAAGAGATATATGGGTTATTACTTTCTCTTTTATTTGTTCAGGCATTCTTACATGCTTTTCTTCTAACAGCCTTTGTGGAATTCTTTTTAAGGTACTTCTGTTTGCTATATGGTAAGGGGTAGAATAACTGCAAAAGGATGTCAGAGACAAAAAAAAATTAAAAAAAGCCTTTCCTCCTTCCAAAGAAGATTCTGGGTTTAAATAACGTGGTGTTATCTTGTACTTACTTGTGAATTCCTCGTGTATTAATTGTCTTTCCTTCATATTTCTATGGTTAATTGGACTTGCTTTCCCTTCACAAGAACTAGTACTTTAAAGGACTTCTGTATAACTCAAGTGAACCGTCTGTTTATCCCCCATCTCCCTTCTTTATCCTTTGCTCTATACAACCCCATTTTGTAGCTAGATCTGAGCTTGACATTTACTACTTTTGACCTGGCCTTCAAGCCATAGCTCATTTAAATTCCTGCTTCTATGAGCTGTAATTCCATAACACATTTTTGTCCTTGACATAATTAAAAGTGGCCAGCTCTCCCTTTTCAGGATTTTGTCATTTTCTTACCTGTGCAGTTGTCCTCCTGAAGGGTTGTTACCAATATAAGTGATGAATTTCATGCTATTTAATTTTCTATCAAGTGATCTGGTAAAACTGGGCCAATGTTGATGTGAAAAACGTTTTCAGCATTGAAAATCTTTTCTGGATATTCTAATCTAACGCTGCTTGCAAAAAACTTCTATTGGAAAGGCAGGTGCAAATCACTGTGAAGTAACACAAATGGGGCAAAAAGAATTGCAATTGCATGTGTGTTAAACATTAAGACACAAGGACACTTTGGAGTCAGTGCATAGTGAAAATCCTAATAAAATATTTACAGGTCCTAAGAAAATAATAACTGAATAAACCAGAATATATCAGCATATAAATTTCTGTTGTTGCAATGTCTTAAATATTCTGTGAGTTTCTGATTCTTGCATCTCTAAAAAAGATGTCATAGAACTAGTAAATGTGTGGAGAAGGGGCTAAAAGTATGATCACATATGAAACAGAATCTATATGAAAAGAGGTTAAATAGAGTGGGCTTCTTGGCTTGGGCAAGAGGTCTATAAAAGTTTGAAAGGTCCAGGGAGATGAAAACGAGCCTGTATGCTGTGATCACTTGCAACATAAAGAATAGATCAAGACAACTTAACCATGAGATTCACTTCCATGGGGGCAAAGTGAAACCAGTGTTCTGGGGACTAATTGTTAAAAAGGGGTTAAGAAGAAGGCATTGAACTGGTTCATGGGTGAGGGGGGGTGAGTTCACCAAAGTCTACGAAACATAACTGTCTAGATACAGCCTCTAAATCAGAGTATTCCTAAATCACCCTTTGTGGAGGTGTTGTAGGAGGAAGAAGCTTGTGCATACACACATGACCCTCTCGTACCTTACCTTGTGCCATGGTCTTTGCTGATTAGTCTTTACAATGAGTTTGATACACTCCAGCTAGTGCTTCCTCCATGAAAACACAGTGCAACTATGCAGTGTTCCCTGTGATGCCACGCTGTATTGTATTCCATGTGTTCATGGGTTGTGTTTTTTTTCAGCTACTGCTACTGCCATTCTCTTCCCTTGCTCGTTGTACACACTCCACCACTGCTTCCTTGTGGCAGTGCCAGGCTGATGCAGAGAGAAGTTAATTAGCTCAACATATTAACTAGCTTGAGCTCTATGCTGCGTCTCAGCTTTAAGGAAATTTTTGGGGAGCAAAAATCAGTCACAGAAAACTCTGTGTAGTTTATTAATTCTGTTTGATTGTGGGGAAGTCTCAGCATGTACATTTCAGGCTGGTAACACTACATTGGAGGTGGGTCTTGCCTACCTTTTCTGTTATTACCATGAATTTGAACATCCAGGCTCATTTAGTAAGAGAGTTTCAGGAAAACCATGTTGTTACTCTGCTGCCAGAGAAGCTATTTTCAAAGAGAGAAATCACCCAGCCCAGAATTATTTTCAAGACTGAATAGCTAAACTGACCAAATTAGCTATTTAGTGATGCCAGGACTGGTAATTCTCATTGTGCACATGTTTCTTAAAAAATATCCACAACAGTTTGGAAAGGTCAATGGTGACAAAAAGTAATCAGAGATGCCCAAGTGAAAGACAGCAAGGCTCTCTAGAGGGTGGTGATAGCTATGACAAAATTCAGTGTTTTAAGAATGCTGCTGAGAGGATGTATGTGCCTTGTTTTCCTGACAAGTTTGCATTTGTTGTGCTAACATAATTGTATTAAATGGATTAATTATATTTTGTTCACAAACCAAAGGGCTATGTGCTTACCTCTGTGAATCTGAGGATAGGAGAATAAAATTCACAGTTATCATTGGGAAGTGTGTATTAGTCTGAAAAGAGTAAAAATGTGTTGCCATAAAAAGGTGTTGCCATAACTTCTGGAAGTTAAACCCACAATGCCTAATCAATAAAAGTCTACCCAGGCAGAAAAATAAACAATTTTTAAGTCTACCTGTACAAACGAGTTCTTCTCCATTCTTTAGTTTTGGCAGGTTAATGATAGTGAAAATTTTGCTATTAGCAAAACGAAGAATTACATATCTGATTCAAACCACATATCACCACAAAAATGCAGTTCTCTGCAGTTTGCTGAGATTTCAAATCTTGTGGCTTTTAGCCACACTATTTCTAGTGGCAAAATTAAAAACTTCAGAAAAAAAAAATCATTGAAAGTTTTGAATGGAAAAGTAGTGGAAAAGTTTGGACAAATTTTGCTGACACCCTGAATATGTGCTTGCAACTTTTCTTTTTTTTTTTTTTTTTTTTTCCCCATCCATATACTAAGTATCTTGCTCAGTAGTTTATCTCTTAGGTTCAGTAGACTCCTAATTTTTTTGCAGGGTCCTATATAGATCCCCATAGATTTTTATAATGCACATGAATTCTACAGTTTAACTTAGGACAAAACACCTCAGTTTGGGGATAAGTCTGTTTTTGGGACTTCTATAATAAACACAAGTACTTGTACATTTCTGTAACTATTCACATAACAAATGTAATGAATAAATATTCTATCACACCACAGAGGTGAAAAATATTCCTTTCAGTACTCGAGTTGCTACTTTGCAGACATTAGGTCTTCCTGATTTCCTTCAAGCAATTGTGAAGTGATGGGATGGTTTCAGAATGGAAACACTACTTTGGAAGTGGCTATTTTCTTCCCTGACTATTTACCTCCAGGACGACTTAGAGAATTTCAGTAAAATCTTTGATTCAGAGCTACTGTATATTCTGTGACCGAGTCCAATGCTTGTGCACATCTTAATGTTGTGGATTCCTACACTGGATTTCTAAGCTGTTTTTTATTTGTCCTTCATCTTAACAAAGGAATGTGCCATCATCCTCCTCTTTTATTGTACTGGGGTGATATAACTGAGTGTTTTAGAATATCACACAGTAGTGTTATGTGTCAGTATGAAGGCACTATTATCACTTGGTGGTTAAGCATGCAGTATGAAAGGGCAAGGAGGAAACACACCAGGCTGCATTCTACCAGTGATGTTCAAGGTGACTTAAATGTGGCTTTTACATGACTTTTATTCAGGCCATACATGTATTCACAACCCTTATTTGCCCATAAAAAAAGGCAGAGGTTGAAGAACACAGAGATCAGCAGTGAGGCATACCTCACAAATCTAAAATCATTGCCTGTGCTAGAGTTTCACTCCTATCTGTGCTAGACGTTACAGCATTTTTGTCTAGCTCTGCATTTACAATTAATTTTTATGATGCTCATATTTTGAGACTTCTAGGCTAAAATGGGCTCATTTCATGTTTTAATGGGGAATTCCAAGACATAATGCAATTTGAAGTTTTTGAGAGCCAGAGGCATGTAACAAAAGTAAAACCTGTGATTTCCCCCAGAATGTTTTCATAGACAGTGGCCTTGGTATGATCAGGGCGAGAAAGATTTGTTTGAAAATAGTTGAAAAGGGTCTAAGTAAAAGGGGTGGAGAAATTGAGAAGAAAAAGAAAGAAAAAGGGTGTTCTTGCAATGTCCAGCCTGTCAGGTACGTTATTTTATTTATCAGTCATTTATGATACAAAAGCATAACAAAACTCTTTATCTGCTTCCATATTTCTGTGCTATAAATTATGGCAGCAAAAAGATATCAGCTGTCTAATTGGAGAGCTCTGAAGTCTCTTGGTGTTGGGGTTGTAAGTGAATCATGAAAAGAGAATGTTTATGATTAGCAGAAATAATTTTTTAAAATTAAAAGTATAATAATAATGGTGATGATGATGATGATAATACTACTAATACTACGTATTTTATAAGTATTAATAAGAAGAAGAAAAACAAGGAAATAGGAGGAGAATTTGGTTTCCTTGGAGATAAAGGGAATGAGGGCTACCTGAAGACTAATTAAAATTTAATTTATGTCCTTGATTCATTTGACTACTTACTGCTGGCTGGTAGAAGCTAGATACTAAATTACTTACAGTATTTCTCCCTACATTTGTGTAAGTTAGCAGAGGAGCTTACTGCCGTTGTGGGCTAACAGGGAGAGCAATTCCACCATTCCCACTGATACAACATTAGGGAGAATAAATTTTGTTCTGTGTTTTTGCTGTTGGAGTGGGTTTTTGGGTTTGGGGTTTGGGGTTCTTTTTCAGTTTATCAGGTGATTTATTTACAGAGTAGACTATATCACAGGTAAGCAAATATGTTATTTTTACATATCAAGATGGATTTTGAAAATGAAAAAGAGCTTGTCTTTCCTGGATGTGTGAAAAGATCTACAACAGCCCTGGAAAGTAAAGTGAACTGTATTACTGGGTGTTTAGCGAGAGCTGATTTGCATGCTGGAGTAGATTTTCATGAATTACACAGAAATGCAAAGGAGAAGAAAGAAAAGCACCAAAAAAAGAAATAAATAGTGCCTGCAACTGCTCCCTACCACCATGCATGTTGATGAATCCCTGGCACATGTTAATTAAAGCCCTATTGTGTTTGGCAGCTTACCAAGGAATGGGACTGAAGACAGAGGGATCCTTTAGTATAGAAGTGGCTCACAACATATACTGAAAAGGAAAAGATTTGTATTTATGCAAGCTGTGAATATTTCTTAGGAAGAAGCCTTTTTGCAGTTAATGCAATTAACTGAGGTGAACTGCCATCTATCACAATATTTTATTATCAGTATGGTGCTATCTTAAACTTTATACCGTGGGTAAAAAACATTTCTAGCATTAATGTGGCAATTGGACAAAAAGATTATTGTAAAAAATTCCAGTAATCTTTCTCAGATTCCAAACTATGGGATAGGGAATGATAATCACCATCAGAGTAAAGGAAATGCTTTAAAATACTCAGTGAGTATTTGCTCACATTTACAAATATATGAATTTTATTGTATTTGTATTCTTTCTCTTTGAGTTTCCTGTGGACAAATTTCTATCTGTTCTCAGAAATATCCAGGATATTTTTCTTTTTGCAAGAATATTGACAAAAAAACCTCACTTTGGGTTTTTTATTTTTAAGATAATCAACTACAATTACATTTACAACAGAAAATCAATTCAAAGCAAGACTTTAATTTAATCTAGAGCTGAAACTGCTGGTGTGACCCCCTTGTTCAGGTAAAATAGCACAACGTCTCAATATTAGAATATCAAAAAAAGCAAACCATCCCAGCTTGCAAATGAGTTGCATGCTAAGGATAATTCAGCAAAATTATTGGTTGAATAATTTCAAACAGAAATTACACCTTTGAAAATTATGGTCCAGTTTTTGGCAGCCTGGAAGGAAGGAAAAATACTGAATGGAGATTAAAAATAAATCTACTAAAAGTGTACCCATTACAAACTATTCATCCACTCTGCTAATATAATATAACAGTTATACACCACAAAGATCACACATAGTGAGCTCCGTATGTCGTAGAAACAATTATGTGCAGCATAGAAAATGTGCAATCATCACAACAATCATACAATAATTGTAATCTTGTAGTTTGCTCTAAGAGTGGCCACAATAA
>VXBZ01010166.1:10337-31297 GCA_013399135.1 Heliornis fulica
AATGAATTCTTACACCTTTTTAATTTTTTTTTTTTTTTAAGTAGTTTACTAATCCTGCTGTCATCAAGAATGGAGCCAGGGCTCTCCATAGACTCCATCTCTTGCCCTGGGCATGATACCAGTCAGCAGCTCCCTTCATCAGGTGAAAGTCAATCAGAGGTACACCAAGAGATGCTTAGGCAGACAAAGAGCTGCAGTGGTGCAAGATCATAACACTTGGGAACTCTTAGCAAAGATGTTCCCTTCTTCTGGCTGCAAGTCGTTTAGAAAGCTTTCACATCTAGGTTACAACTCTCAAGTTCATTATATGTAGCTTAACATTAATTTATAAAGTCCAGTAGTGCTTTATTTCAGCACTAACTTCCCAGTTTTATGGAAATAGTAATATTTTCAGAGAAGAAAAAAAAATTGGCAATGCATTATTTCTATGAAAATAAAAACCATGCCTTCATGTGTAACAAGACTTCCAGAAAGAAAAAAAAATAAAATCAAAACTCACAAAGTCTTTCTGAAATCAAACTTAGCAGATGGTATTAGTCTCTAGTGACAAGGGGCTGAATCATACCCTGTCATCATTTACCTCAGCAGAAAAAGAGCATGTCGTAATTTTCAGTCACTGTAACCCTTCTACAACAGATGAGACAAAAAAAAACCCCATCCCCACATATACTTATCAGCAGTTTACATTTTAAAAAAATGAAATTCAGAGGGCATGGAGGTAAGTGAAAACCATTTTGAAAAATAGAGGTAAGTGAAAACCAAGTGAAAAAAGGAAGTAAGTGAAAACCATTCTCTTCAGAATGGTTTTCACTTACTTCCTTTTCAGAATGCAAGAAAAGTTAATTTTTGCAAATAACAGTTGACTACATATGACATTTGAAGAGCAATTTTATAATGCTGGTTACTAATGGACACATTTTGAGTTACTTAAGTAATTTCCTCTTTTCTTTATTAGCTCTACTTCCATATGCATTCTGGATGTCTCTATTAATAGAAAACAGTTTTCATCTCCCTCTGACCACCAGTAACTTAGTGGTTGTTTATCCAACACACTTCTTGGCCAGAAGTTCAGCATGTTTATGCCTCCTTTTCCATCTGTGAAATTGAAACAATATTACTTGTCTAACTCTAAGGACTAAGCCAATATTTTATATTTTTTAAAAAAAATATTATTTTTTTACATCATTTGCAGAAGACAGTTCCTCTGTGTACCCACCCCTACATCTCTGAACACAGGAATGAAAGGTTAGTCTTGAGTGGCAGGTAGCTGTAGCAGGCCACTCATTTACAGCCAATTAAGAGATGGAGGGAGTTCATGCATTGCTTTCCAGATACTTGTCAGCTGCATTTCAAAATCCAGACCACCTGTCTTCAAACAGTTGATATGATTCACCCAGATAATGGATTTTATCCCTACAAAACACTGGTGATGCGATGCGAGTTCGCTCATTAGGTTGTCTTCAATTTTGTGAGCAATTTTTCTGTTGACCAGATATAATTTTATGTTACTCATGCTCATGTTCATATGAGCATCTTTTTGTCTAATAATGCTGTTAGCATATGCTGTACATTTAAAAATCTCAAAACAATATACATGCAATTTATTCTGAAAACATCTTTAGTTACAAGAAAAAATCGTGCTGTCATACTTCTACTGCTCTCAGGACTAAATTCAATGCTTTTCTGTTATGGATATTTGTCCTTCTTTGTTTACCAGTGCAAAATTTAACAAAGATGATCAGCACTATCTGGGTCACATAGGCAACTACATTTTTGGCACTTCACAAGCCAAAGAATAACAAAGTATGTTGCAAGATGAGAAGGAAATCAGTATGAGAATAACCGGATTTTCTCACTGTTTGTGCACTTGAAGAAACCATTTTCAGCACTTCAGATATAGGTTTTGCTTCATGAACCAGATTTACTTGAACTTCCACCACAAAAAATCCACCAGAGTCAAGGATGTGGGTAAAACAGGCACCGTGGAGGTGAGGATGGAGATGGACAAAAGGCAGGAGGTCAAGGAGGAGATGGGCACAGGTAAGACAAAATTCTGTCTGGCAACAGAACTAGCAATACAGCTGCTAACATGTTGAGGTTAGAAGCAGAAATGTAAACATCTGGAAATGGAAGTGATGATTTCAGCTTTCATAGACTTAGATACTTAGGAGTCCTAGTTCTTGACATTCTATCTTCTTGTCCCATAAATCAGATCATGGAGCCAACCAACACCAGATGGTGTTAAGCAGTGGATTAAGCTCCCCTGGACACAGTTTCTCTTTGAGAAGTGAGATAAAAACTACTTTTAACTGTCCTTTCCTGACTGACCTCATTCTCTACCATCCTCCCACAGCCTCTCAGCAGTAGTAGTAGTAGTAGTAGTAGTAGTAATCATCATCATCATTGAATTGTAGGGGTTGGAAAGGACCATGAGAGATCACTGAGTCCAACCATGATGTCAATTAGCTTCTCTTCCCCTGAGTTTGCTTATACTCCAGATGACTTTCTCCAGAAAAAGCAGAGAACATGGAAAGGACCAAGTTTTCTGCCATAAAGAACTAAATAAGACATATTTGCATTATTTTCTGTACCTGACTATGTAATATAGATCTAAAAGAGCATACAACTGCAAAAGGCAGAGAAGTCTATATTGTTGTGTCCACATATTGCTATGAGAAGGCTGTTAGACATCCATAGCTCCTAGCTCTGATAGTTCCAGTTTATACCTATTTCTTCTCCTTGGCTTTAACTTTACCCTCAGTAGCTCTTTCATTAATCAATAGGATTTACATATTCATAGAAGTCAATTAATGCACAACCTGCTTCTAAACCCTCACACAAGTTATTTTAGAAAATATTTAATAGGTAATGAGTGATGCCCAATGACACATGCTTGAACTCCAAGGCTCATCAGAGTGCAGTAGTACTTTACACTTGCCTAATTTGAATATATATTTCATGGATTTGGATGACTCTTGTGACTCTAGATGAGGTCTTAGTATTGCCTTTCATCACTGTATTTACACTCCCTTCTAGCAATATCTTTCTTCATGAATCCTAGGGCCATGTCCACTACCTTCATTCTTTGCAGCAGATTGGGAGTTTACAGCCCTTACAGCTGGTCAAAACATACTTAAAAAAATCCCCCTCCTTCCACTCAAGGCTCAGTAGTTCTCCCTGTGTGAAATTCTGATCCACCTTTCTACTCATAATGACTCCTGCCTCTGTACTGCCGTTGCATATTCCTACTTCTGCAAAGACCTTTCACGGGAATATTAAATAAAGTCAGCACTAAGGTAGAGTTAAAAGACTTTCTCCTGGACTTGTACTTCTAAAATGGAAGTTTTCACACTTCCTTTGAGAATTTTTACTTATGCACACACATATATAGGTACACACAAATATTAGATAGGTAAATAGATTGTAGATAGATAGATAGATAGAGAGAGAGAGAGAGAGAGAGAGAGAGAGAGAGAGATGCTAACTTCCAGTCCAACACCAGCAGTCACTTTACTCAAGATTAGATAGACCCCACATTTCCACTGAAGTATATTAATGCCTAGAAAATTAATTTCTGAAGGAGAATGTCATAGTTCAGGAACAATCCAAGTGCACTCAGGATGAAAATTAAAACCTTGGATGTCAAAGCATGGGGGAGAACACCTTACCTTTTTGTGGACTATTTCACAGAGCACAGAAATACAGGTTTTGCTTTGTATATGTCTTTTTCTACCTTCTACAAATCATAGAATATTTATTTCTGTTAATGCTTGGCACTTCTATTGATGTATGAGAATTAATAATGATGTGAGACAGCTGGTACCATGAAATAGTGTTATCGTGTGTTTTGAATCAAAGCTTTAGAATATGACTAGCCTGGAGGAGAAGTTAGTTTGTCTAAAGGTGGTATCTAGGAAAAAAATAAATAAATAATGTGTGCACTATATACATCATGATGTATATACATCACAAGGCTAATGCTTCTAGGAAGCTCTAGACCCACACCACATGCTCTACAGAGCTGGAATGCACATTTGCAGTTCAGTAAAGTCTGGGACAGATTTTTTTACACATCCATTATAGCTTTGTCACCCATGGAAGGGTTGGACTCTGCACACACACCACAGAGCTGATCCACCTATGTGAAGGGCAAGTATCTGCAATTTGCAGTATGCATTATCTATTGTCTCACCTGAGATGTTGGTTGTCTGGAAGCACTGAGGATATATGCAAAATCCTGTAATTCCATCATGATTGAAAAGCCAAGAGGAGCTAAGTGACACAGCCAGGAATCCAAAGGAAATTCTTCAAGGGACATTGGGTGGGCTTTCAGGCACCATAATCAGTGGTGCAAGGGGACAAACCCTCCAGGGATGACACATTTCTTGTAACATCAGACAAAAGGAGGAGGCTGAGAGTCTGAGGACCTAATACCATCTTTCTGTCCAATATGATTTAGCTGCCATAGAGATGTTAGAGATAGTTGATATAGTAAACTAACTAAAAGTAAACTGACCAAAAATAATTTTCTTCACAAAGCTCAAGAGAAGGTGAAAAATTTCTGTCTTGTAGTATATGTCACCATGGCCCCTGGGGATACATTAGGATGACATAATAGCACCTTCTAATAGGTATTATACATAAAAGTGAAAATCAGGCCTTGTGTGCCAAGAAAAATGTAATTTTTATTCGCTGTGATGACATCAAGAGAATTGGGTTGCTTTTTTCATAGATGTGATTATAAAAGAGCTCTGATTAGGCCATATTATCAGTAGTGTTATGTATTTATTGGAGGATGAAGCTTGAAATGAAGAGGTGAAAGGAGAAGAAACTTGTCAATGTTTTAAAGCTTTTTCAGATTTATTTTTCTTTCTAATTACTCAGGGAATGAAAGGGTATTAATCCACTATGGAAATGGATCTTCTTAAGATACCTTTTAGCCAACTTCTTTCTCAATGCTTTAGGATAGAGTCTTCTATTCTTGATAACTTGAAACAGACTGTGAGATGGAAAGAGAAAGGAATCTGTTGCCCCAAATTGCTGACATTTAAACTTATTCTGAATGGGTACCAGTGCTATGGTGTTTAAATCATTGGCAGATGGTTTCACTAGCATCCCTTCCATCAGGCAAAGAGTCTTGCAGGAATAGATCCTGCCTCAAGTGTTTCTGTAATCTTTAGTACAATGAGAATTACACTACTGTATTTGCCAAGAGTAGCAAAAAACCCCACAAAAAACCCACAAATGCAACGTAAGTTTTTGAAAGACATTAAGATAAAGGGAAATGAGAAGTTAGGCAAAGAAATTCAACAGATAGTGGTAGATGAATGAAAGAAAGAAAATGGAAAAGGGCACATCCTAGGTCACAGTGTGCCAGAGCAGAGGAGGATTTTTGAGACACGGCACTCAGTAACATTTTGTCAAGTATTGTCATATAACATCCTGAGTAAACTTAGTGAGGACACTCCTCATATTTAATGAAGAATAAAAACCCTGGGGTGCAAGTATTATAGGGGTGCTACACTGCATTGAACCTCCTGCAGAGCTTAATCAACACCAGTATTAACCTCTCTTAGTCCAGTCTGAAGGCAAGAGTCTCAAGCTCTTTGGGCTGGGAAGGCAGAGCATGTGTAGTCACGTGTCTCTAACCTTCACCATCACACTTTAAAAAGATGTTTTCCAATTTCAAGTGCAGGACATGAAAACAAGACACCCCTACCTGATAGCTGCAGAGCTGCAGCTGCTCAGGAGCTGGAAGACCACGCTCTGGCTAAGTGGCAAAGGAGTATGAGAGGTGGAATCAAAGTGCAGTGTCACATCTGGATTAGTGGTACAACATGACATTTCAGAAGGATGTGGGTTTCCATCAGGGCCTTTGTCAATCTTGCTAAGTTTGCATAAAAAGTGAGGTTCCAAGGGTGTGTTCCCCACCAGAAACACAAATCCTGCAACTGAATCCTTTATTATTTTTCTTGAAGAAAGCAAAAAATTGCACCAAGGGGAAAATTCCAAAAGCTTTGTCCCTGCTGTTCCAGATCCAAGAACTCAGACTATTTCCATGCTCTGTTAAACACATTTCCAAGTAAATATTTTCACATCTTCAACTAGGGTTATATTTTATTTATAGGCCACTGTCATAATTTCTATATATTCTCCTTGGAGGCACACAGGAAGCCTCAGATTATGAATGCCTTTGTCATTTATTAAACTCCTGATGCTTCTGGGAATCAGACTATGAGAATTCAATACAAAAGCTTGCCTAAGTTGATGCACAAGTTTACTCTTTGAATAGGCTCACCATTCAAATGCATATTGGTCAGGGCTTTAGCGCTGGGGACCCTACTGCCAGCTCCTCCTCTAGCTCCTCTTGACTCACATAACACTTATAAACCTATAATTTACCAGTACTTACTCATCATGGAGGACTTTCAGTGAAGCAGAGTCTCTGGAATCCTAAGTGGGTTACAGTGTCAGGAAGTGTAAGGCTTGCATTCCTCTAAATCTGGATTAAAATTCTGATAGCTCTCTTTCCCACTCATAAAATGCCATATGTGTATAAGCACCTGCTCAAGCTGGTGCTTATGTTTTGATTGCTTTTCTTGTTGGTAAAGTACTCTGTGGTTTTCTCAGACCTGGGATATTTGTGGAATGTATTAGTTGAATAAAAAACGACTGGCAGGTTTTCCACTTCCCAAGTAAACCTGAGACCTTCATCAAACCTTCTTTCTGTGTCTGCAATTAAGCTTTGTCATTGGTTCCCATAAGAGACATGACTCAAAACCTTGGCATAACACTGGCAAGGTCTGATTGCTCCAGACAACATGTGTCTTCTTGCAACAGTGAGAATCTTTTCTAATGAGTGGAAGATGATTTGGAAATTATTTAATTCTTATGCTGTCTACATACTATTAGCTGGGAAAGGCCTGTCCCTGTGAGTAGAGGTGTCTAATGGGCTATTTTTTTCTCTTTCTTTCTCCACTGGTATGACAATGGATCCTATTCTGTTTCATGTCACTTTCTGACAGAAACATACAACTGAAGGTTCATAGAAACCAACTTTGCCTCCCTATCCAGGATCTGCAACATTCCAGGAATTCCAAGGTGCTTGGATGAACTCACCAGAGAGGACTTGGTGTTTGAAGGAAACACAGCAATCATCTCTGGTGAAAAGAGGAGGTGGGGGTGGGGGAACTGAATTAATGCAAACATGGACTACTCATGAATGTATGGCTTGCAAGTTGTGCATGAAGTGGGCAAAGGAAAAGTCTGCAGAGTGCTGTGAGGACAGGAGGAACAAGGCTTCACAGAGCTGTAGAAAGAGAGGGTGTGGGAGAAATAAAGTGAATTAAGACTTTTTTTGTGTATTAATTCTGAAGGAATCTGGTTCTGGTCAGTGGTAGGTTTCACACAAAATTAAGTCAGTAGGGCTGGAGAAGGTGTCAAAGATGCCTGAAGAGCAATGGAAAGAGTGGAATCAGTAGCTAACTTAAATGGCAATAAAATTGTCCTTTCTTGGTGTCCTCAAGGTACCCTCTCTCATGAGTAGCTCTAAGTGTTGAGGGAAGAAGACATTTCTTTTGTCATAGAGTTTTTTCAGCTTTGCTTTGGTGCTTTCATCACCCTCTATTTTAATGTAAACAACCACATTAAATCTTCCCAAAGCAAACTGATGACTTCTCAGGAGGTAAAAACTTTGGCAGGGCTTGTGGATGGAATATAAATGATAAAGTGTCAGTCTCTCTAATGCAATAAGAACACTTATAATGCCCAGTACATAGCCCTGCTTGAATCAAAATCCTGCCAGCTAAACAAATAAAGTGAAACCATGGGAGGGAGAGTTGCAGAGATTAAATGCTGTAGGCTATGGTTAATGAGTGATTTGACAAGAAGAAAATCATTGTCAAGAAAGTGTACAGATAGAATTGAAACAGAATTATGACCACAAAAATCGAGTTTGCTCACATACATGAGAGGTTCATTTCATCCAGATGTTTATTGACTTTTTGTGGGATCTACCCCCAACGAACTACTGAAGATTTTGCAAATAGAATCAGCAAGATCAATCAAAACATTGAAACTTTGAAGTCTGGCTAAGCTGATGGGTAAAAAGTATGCAAAACACGCCTAAGACTTCATTAGAAAGTGTCTGCATGACGTCTTCCATAAGATATGCAGCTGTCTGGCAGCACTGCCTCATTAAGAAAAAAAAAAAAAGCAGTAAGTGGTCAACTCCTGAAGAACAGCTGTTGTCCCACAGTATGACCATCCATGGGGGCATTTTGCTCATACCTGTCATTGCACTTGTAAGCATGAAAGTCTCTTGCACAGGAACCAGGTTGCTCTATGCAGCAGTGTGGCTGTATCTAAGAGAGAGACAGATACTTTGACTTGTTCAGACCCCATGGTCCACCCAGGCAGCCATCATGCTATTTAATTATCTGGACTACACACTAGAAATCATTCATCAAGTCAAAAGAATGTTTCTTGAGTGATGAAAGGGTGGCTAAATGATTCAATGGACCATTTATTTTTCTTTTTTTCTTTTTTATTTTATCCCTGCTGTGACAGCCTGGAATGAATAGGTAAAAAATTAGACTTTGCTGAAAGTATTGAAATCAGACACTTTGGAAAGAATTCCTTTCTTCTAATCTCTATCAGAAACATTCAAGATAAATCTCCTCTCTATCTTTTATTTTAAAGCATGAGAGGAGATGTCTTGCTATTTCCAATCACAGAGTATTCACAGCCTGCACTTGCACTTACATCCAGGGCATATAAAATAGAGAATTGCTAGAGGTGATCATGACCAGTAAAGGCCATGATGTTAAGAAAATACAAATGATACAACTTCATGGTGTCTCCCAGTGCACACAGACAGAAGGAAAAAACAAGACTGGTAGGGAATCTGATCAATCTTTATCAATATCTGAAGTGTGAGAGACAAAAGGGAGATGGCCAACCTCTTTTCAGTGGCCTGTGGGGGGGGACAGGACAAGGGGCAATGGTCACAAGTTGGACCACAGGAGGTTCTGCACCTATGTGAGAAAGAACTTCTTCATGGTGAGGGTGATAGAGCACTGGGACAAGCTGCCCAGAGGGGTTGTGGAGTCTCCTTCTCTGGAGACATTCAAGACCTGTCTGGATGCTGACCTGTGTGACCTGCTCTAGGGAACCTGCTTTGGCAGGGGGGTTGGACTCAATAATCTCTCAAGGTCCCTTCCAACCCCTACAATTCTGTGAAGTGTGTGAAAAAGTGTTTCTCAGTTTTCATGAGTTCTGGTTACACTCTAGCAGACAGATTGGAGTTTTTTTGCCTATTTCCAGTTATTTTTAAACAAAACAAAAACATCCACAGATTAAAAGCTGGCTCACAGTTTAAGTAAAGTTAAAGTTACCCCCTTCATACAGCTAATTGCAATGAATCTCTTCAGTCTTCTTCTGGACAAGAAAAACCTCTTCCATTATCTGTTTCATAGTTACCTACCTCTAGGCCCCTGACATAGGGGGGCCTAGAGGTTGGTAACTCATGTATCAGGGAGATGAGATCCAACTAGTTCTTCAAACTGAAGGCAGAACAAGCAATACCTTCAGCAGGAACTGCTGGATTTGCTTTATATAAACATGAGTTTCAGCTATGGTTTCCTATCATTGAATACAAATAAAAATAGTATGTTATTTAGTGTAATATGTTATCCCCAAATAAGCTGTTGGTCTTGAGTTTACTGACCTGAAAGTATTTTCTTGTTTCTCTTCTGTCATTTTTCTCTGCCCTTTATCCCACCATTGTTCCACCTACCACCCTCTCTTGAGGACAAAAGCCTAATATCATACCCTAAGTAATTAATATGCAAGATTTATTTTTGGTAAATGAACATTGATTGGTCTTGCTCATTATGGGGTCGATTTTTTCTGTACTTGGTCTCATGAGCCTACATTACACGAAGGAAAGTCTCCAGAAGAAGGAAGTTTTAATTTTTCTAGAGATGAAATGAGCAAATAGATGAAATGAGTTTCAAGAATCCTTGGTTTTTTAAGATGAAAACATCAGACCCTAAAAACATCATTTTGCCAAACAGGCCATTGGAAGACAAACTAACTGAGTGCATGCAATGCAAAAAAAATATTGTCTGTACCAGCTGAGCTTGCATGAGTAGATGGTTTAACTGGAGGGATACTCATCTGGATTGTTTAATTTCTTCTCTGTCAGGACTTTGGAGAATGGGCTGTGGTTCCCTATGAACTCTCTCAAGTACTCTGATTTATTGCAAGACAAAATCAGTATTCTAATCAATGTTTTTCTATCTCACATAATATGCACAAAGGTTAACAGAACAATTATCTTTTAAGAGATAGTTCATTACTGTTGATAGATGTTCTTAAAATACTAAGTGAGAAAGAATGCAACAAATGGTTGCTAACAGGATGGATTTTATTTGGGCGAAGAAGCAGGTTTTGATGATGTAAAGGAGCATGATTTGTGTGTGTCAGGTCTTCTTTTTCTCTGGTTAATATACAGATATTGGAAAATATAATTTGGAAAATAAGATAATATGTAGCTAATGTATGGAATATGTTTAACTCTACAGTTCACTATTTGCATTTCAGTTGGTGTGGAAAATGGGGTTCACTGTTAAAAGAAAGACAAACTCTATTGCCAGCACGTGCAAAAAAAAAGAAGCCTTTTATTCTGTTTTGTTTTCAGTAATATTATCACCAAGATTTCACACTGGATTACTGGAAAAGAATACTTCAGAAGAAGTAAACTATGTTTGATATCTCTATCTATCTATCTATCTATCTATCTATCTACTTACTTACTGACTTACTATGGTGCAGTTTCTCTACCATACTTTACAGGACTTTATGTTCACTAAATTCACAGTCAATCTGTTCAAAGAATATTGACTTGAAGAAACTAAGATTCAGCCTCTTGCAGAGCCTGATTTACTAGTTTACATAATGGTTCTAACGGTCAAGCTGTTAAGCTGCACGTCATAGCACTATGTGCTATCTTTGCCTTTAGGAAATATTGATGGTGGAGATAAGTGCATTAGAAGAAGCCATAGTGCAGTTATTTGACCAGATTTGTATATTGAATTTTTTAAATAAAGGTGAATAGGATTTTAGGAACTGTGACTTAGAGCTCAAATTTAGTTTGAATAGTGATGAGCATTGCTGTCTCGAGCAGTCTGTTATTCTAAGTCCTTGGTGTGACTCATCATGGCTGACAGGAGTACACTGACATCTGTGAATAGTCCCCAAATATAAATTTGTAGTTAAGCCTGGGATGAACGTACTCTGCTAGATGCAGATAAACATTTGTATGATTGCAACTGCTGACTTTCCTCTCCTATTGTCAGAAAGAAAGTTAGAAGCACAGAGTTGGCAGTAAGAAGAGGCAGTGGAAGAGGTATCACATTTGATATTTGCCTTAGCAAAGCTCAGCTGCATTGGAAAGACAGGACCTCCACTATTACAGGTCTCAATACACTGGTTTTCGATCACCAGCATGCTGCATTCATTTTACTGCTACTGTTAAGGCTGGTGATGTGGTTTAAAGGCATGTGCTAAACATGACAAAGTATCCAAGAAGGTTCAGCTGCTTTGATCATTCAAGTGTCTGAACTTTCTTTAATTTTTTTTTACAAAAGAAGTATGAGGTGGACCATGAAGAATCCCATGTGTGCATCTGTGGTCACCACTGAAGCAGGGAAATGCATCCCTTTGTGTTTTTAATGTAGGAGTGAGGATACTACAGGATAAGGTATCTGTAAGACCAGTTTCTTAGGAGAACCTCTGTTAACATGTTTTTCAGGTTAATAAAGACATTCTCTGTGGGAGTGAGTCTGGATTTGATTCATAGGCCCCTCAAACTCTCAAACTATATGAAAAGAAACGTTGTGCAAAAATATTAATATATAATTAAATTTCAGGCTGTATTCATCTTGCTTTTTTTTTTTTTTAACCTTAATTTCTAGCTTTAATTTGGGTTGCTCAGAAAACAAGGAGTGGAGCCATTTTCATACAAAAGATAGAGATACCACAAGGCTGTCTTGATCTAGTACTGGCAGTGCTAGTCAGAAAGTGAAAACAAAATACTTTTTTTCTTGAAGTTTTATTTACAAAGCCAGGCATGTGTTCCACCCAGAAAAGAAATGAGAGTGAGCATGAAAGAAATCAGGATATTTATACCAATCAGAAAACAGCATCTTGAATTAGTTGAGATTATTGAGAGGCCAACTGGGAAAAGGCGGCCCCAGGATTAAATTCATATCTTGGGAAGGCTTCAGTAGGGTTCCTACTACTTATTCTGGCTGAGAATGAGCATTCAAGACCATGGACTGGTCCCAAGGTGAAGTTCAGGCTGGTGGTTGTTCACTCAAGCCAAGCAGGTGTTTGCAAAGCTCCCCCACTAATCACTGAGGGGTTATATTCACATCTCAAAATAAAATAAAAAAAAATGTGCAATGTTGCAATAACATTCCTCACTTGCCCTCCTAGGAAAAAAGATTTAAAGACCAAAGGGATTTTTATTTGGAAAGATAATTTGCTTCTGTGCACGTAAAAGCTCAGGGCATCCCCTTCTCCATGAGGAGGAAGGTCAGCGGGGACAGGGGAAACAGAAAAACACCATCTTTCAGACACTGCTGTGGGTCATAGGGTCTGTCACACTGTCCTGGTTTTGCTTGGGTAGAACTGATTCTCTTTCTAGCAGCCAGTGGAATGCCCTGTTTGAGTCAGGATGAGAACAGTGCTGGTAACTCCCCGGTGTTTTCAGTTGTTGCCAAGCAGTCAAGGACTTCTCAGCTGTTCATACTGCCCTGCTAACAAGAAGGTGGGGGCACCCAGGAAGCTGGGATGGGACATGGCCAGCACAGGTGACCCAAACTGGCCAGTGTGGATATTCCCTGCCAATTACGTTATTCTCAGTATTAGAGGGGGACTGGTCAGGGGATGAGGACACATGTGTTTTTGGGGACAGTCTGGTTCTGGGATAGCTCTGAGCTGTATGGCCTGAGTTGTGCAGTTCAGTGAGAAACTGCATCCTGTATCACCAGTTTTGTATATTTTGCTGTTATATTCTGTTATTGTTATCTCTCTCTGCTATCCCAGTAAACTATCTTTATCCCAACCTGCAAGGCCTGTCTTTTTTTTGTTGTTGTTTTCTTTCCCTCCTCTCCTCACCCTCATCCCCACTCCCAATTTAGAGGGGGGTGCTCAGCTCTTGGCTGGGGTAAAACCACAACACACAGGCACTGTAACATCTGTCCACCTGAACTGCCAGGCAAGGGAAAGGTGACTCACTCAGATGGCTCTTCATGATTCACATGGTCATCTTTATAATTAGATATCACAGCACTTAGTTTAATGAACAGGAAAAGTAAGGAGGTATCTTTTCAGAAGGATCTTTCCCATGTTGTCTCTTGAACATTAATATGTCCCTTCACCCTTATCTAACAGTTAATATGGGAACTTAATAGCTTTGATGCATCAGCCTAGATAGAAAGTATAGTTGAAATTAGCCAAGATGTTCAAAAGTGACTTGGAGGGGAATAAAATGGAACAGGAGACAACAAAAGGGAAACATGCATGTCTTTTTCATAATAAATAAATAAACTCTTGTTCTTGAGACAAACAGGTTAAAATCATTATGGTTTGAAAGCCATTAGCTACTGTTCCATCACCACTGATAATCTGGACCATGTTCTCCATAGGAAACTGAAAAGGAGATTAATTAGTTGGACATAGTTTCTTCAGTTGAGTTCAGGTGTATGTTGTTTGCTGTCTCCTCATTCAAACTGTAAGTAATGACTGTAAGTTTCTCCTTCTCCATGTTCTTTTTCCCCATTCCTCTCAATATCCACACATGTGCCTCCCCCCCACTCCCTGTTTATGTGTGGATTTGCTACAACGTGGAACTTACTGCCCCTGTAGCTCTAACACAACAATCTGGGTAACACATGATCACCTTTAGATGTTGGTTTGTTTTTTTTTTTCATCCACACATCCCAAGCTACTTTGTGCTTCATAATTATCCCTATTTGTAGTGAGGACACAGTAAGTCAAAATAATTCTTAAAGAAAACGTGCCCAGAAAGAAGTAGGACTGCTTTAACACCCATCTCTTTGCCATCAATCTGTCTCCCAGACTACAATAAGGAGCTGACAATTTTTGTCCCTTTGCTGTAAAGTTGCTGCATTTTATGGGGGCAGTGATTGAAGCCTGAATATCTCTTCTGTACAGAAAAGTTTTGTCAGAACCGTGAACTTTTCTTCTGCCCTGTTCTTTCTTTTTCTTTTTTTTTTTTTTTTCTAATGAGCAGTCTCCTGATATTTTAATATGATTCTACTAAAAAAAATATATATGTCACAGGACCAAGGACTGAAAAGTCATACGTCAATTCTAAATACCACCTGCTTCAAAAGAAGCACTATGCTGGTAGTTATACTGATCCCCAGAAGATGGATGAGGACTCATTTAAAATACATCTGGCTGCTTTAACTGAGAGTGGAGCCTGGCCTCATTCATTAGAGTACTTTGGAGGAAAGCTGAAATAAGGTCTATTATTTCTGAGCTAGACTACAGGAGATCATGAGCTCGTCTCTTGCTACAGCACCCGAGATGCTCAGCACTCAAGTGACAAATCAGCAAAACACTAACGCTTTGCAGCCTGCGTTGTCCTGCTGACATCAGTAGGGCCTTTCACACAGCTAAGTGAAGTATATGTTTCAGTCTTGCTGGATTAAGATCAAAGCATCTTGAGTGATCACTTGGCAGAAGCTGTAAAATGACAGCAGAGTTTGTGTTTTGCTTGGGACTTTCTGGATTTGTGGGGTTTTTTTTAGTTCACATGTGCAGTAGTGGCCAGCTGAGCAAAATGCTACTGCAGACCATCAGTGAAAAATCACTTACACAGGTCAAGTTTGAGTGTCTAAATAAAGGTTGATGGGTGTGTCAGGTTCCAAGTAGGAAAACAAGAGTCTAATAAACACATATAGACATTTCCCCCTAAATATTAGGTATCTATATCTAATTTGTAGAATAAATGCATATAAAATATAGCTTATGTGTCTGTGGCTTTGCATGCAGGGTATAAACACATACTGTACATAAATGATTTATTATAGAAATATCAACGTTTCTAGATTACACTGCATAGTAGATGAGCTGTCATCAGATAAAAAAAAAAAAAAAGATACACATCTTTTCAACAAAAGGAAAAAAACGAGGGTGCCAGAGTGTTGCAGTGGTTTGGGCATTTTTGTGTGCATGCAGGGGTGTGTGTGTGTGTGTGTGTGTTACTGTGTGTGTATGTGTATGTCTTTTCTTTTAGCATCCATCCCTGCCAATCTTTGCACTGCCAGTAGGGAAAATCATATCCATGGCAACCAACTGCACCCTTCCTACCCACATCAATGATGCCTCCAATCTAAACTGTCAAATATTCTATGCACATCATGTAAAATAGGTCTCTTTTCCTTATACCTCTGTGCATCCAGTTTCCGTGGCTACATGTTTATGCAAATGAGAATTGTCCTTTTTCTCTCAGGTTGATTGAACAATGAATTTGTTTTTCACTTTGGCAATGCAAAGCCATGCTGTCTTGCCACCTGGTATGCCATGTAATTGCAAAAGCTATTTTATAATGATAACTCTCCTTAAATGAGCCTGATAATACCAGCGACCAGGTTTGTGAGAAAGACTTGGAGTGTGCTTTAAAGGAAGAACATTAATATGAGCTTGAGATATACAAATAATTGTTAATTTGCTCTCTAGAGTGTACTAATTTTCAGGACTGGAAAGCTAATATTTTGTTTGTTCTTTACAAATTAAAAGGAGAAAACATCCTTCACAGACCCTGAATGACAATTTAGCCACCAATTTTTGTACAAAGACCTGAAATTTCAAGGACTGCCATTTCCCTACCTGCCAGGAAAAAAAAATAAATTAAAAAATCTATCAAACACTCTAGGCTTCTGCCCCACATTTTAATGGAAATACAGTCCAATTCTCTCTTGTTGGTCTCCTTTAAATGGTGATTCCTACAATAACCTACAAATAACTCTCAATAGCTCTACAAATCCCACAGGAATGCCAAACAGAGGTGCCAAGGTGCCTCAAACAAAACCTTCATGCAGTGATGCTGAGCCCCTCTGTCATGTTCTCCACTTGTGCAGTGCTGAGTTGGGAGCAGAAGATACTTGAGACTTATCCAGCAGAACCCACAACATGATCCAGAGATGTACAAGGCTTTGACTACTGGTTGTCATGCAAAGATCTGGATGTCAAGACCTCGACTGTTACCTGGTAAAGAAAATGTGCTGGGCAAAAGATACTGAAATATAAAACTATGTTATTTTGAAGCAAAGGCCTTTTAGTGGTGTTTTTACTTAAAATATTTAGTACCTAAGAGTTGTGGGAAGGGTGAAGAGGTTGCATTACTTCGTGACTCAGCATCAAAACAGCAAAAGTAAAATTATTTTTGTTAGAAAAAACAATCCCAAAATATAACCAACAGCAAATATGTGAAAACAGGGGATTTCTTCTACCACATTTGAACATTGCCACATAGGTGCACTTTCCTTTCACAAAGTTTTAACAAGACAAATATGTTATTTGAAACAACCCATGTGCACTCATAGTAAAATGTGTATCTTCCTGTGAATATCAATCCTTTATCAAACCTTACACCACTTTATCATACTAGTAACTAGTAAAGTGTTACTGATACAGGCCAGGATGCTGTTGACACTCTTGGCCACCTGGGCATACTGCTGGTTCACATTCAGCTACTGTCAGCTGACCCTTCAGGTCCAGAAGGACCCTCAGGACCTTCTCCTCCAGGGAGCTCTCCTGCCACTCTGCCCCAAGCCTGTAGCACTGCCTGGGGTTATTGTGGCCAAAGGGCAGGACATGGTACTTGATCATGTTGACCCTCAGAAGGTCTGCCCATTGATCCAGCCTGTCCAGGTCCCTCTGCAGGGCCTTCCTGCCTTCCAGCAGATTGACACTCCCACACAATTTGGTGTCATCCACAAACTTGCTGAGGGTGCACTCGATCCCTTTGTCCAGATCTATAATGAAGATGTTAGGCCAAGCTCACTACACAGCAAGCCTCTGTCACATCTGCTTTTGGGTTTTTCTTGCCTCAATTACAGATTTTTAAATATTTTAGATAAACTTTTTAAAGAAATTAATCCACTCTACAGTGGATATTCCTGACCAGGAGCATCTTTAACATGTGGATGCATTCAAACACCACTTAAACATAGTAAACAAAAACAAGGTGCTGAAACAAGAGCATGTGGTTTGACAAAGGTGAGTTTTACAACTCTAATATTTCCATAACTTTGCTTTGAGGAGGAAGAATATTTAGGAAAAATTTGTTATGAAAACACTTTAGTCTACCCTGACACTTCCAAAAAGGTTTTAGAAGATGAAATACAGAGCAGGATCCCTGTCCCAAGAAGAAGAAAGTCTAAAGACATGTACAGATAAGTAACTGACAGGCAAACCCATGAAGTGGTTTGCAGCCATTGAAGTGGAATTCTCTGCAAAGCAGACAGTGTCTTTTTAGAGTAAGGGAGAGACATATCAATCATCTGCCAGCTTTTCCAAGTGTATGAAAAAAACAGATTTTTCTTTTACCTGAGACTGGTATTAACAAGGATTTTTCATGGGTTTTGGATTTGTTTTTGGTTTCATTTTTGGCTTTGTTTTTTTTTTTTTTCCTGTCATTAGTAGTGCCACAGCATCCTTTTATGGAGTTATTAATTCAGACACACAAGGCAGCGAGCAGTACAGATTCAAAGTGCAAATCAAAAGGATATACATAAGAATAAAACTGCAGCTGCTCTTGCTGTTACCCACCTGGCAATCCTCACAACCCTTCCTCAGCAATCATTCTCATCCCTAAAGCCACACTTTCATACATCACTGCGCCTTACTACTTAGGCCTCTTTGATTACCAGGTCTGTTCAAATGAGGGGTGTGTTTGGCTCAGTTAAAACAGCCTACAGTAGTGTGAGTGGAAAGGAAGTCTTTTTGCTTATAAATATGCCATATCTGCATACACAATTGAAAATGCAGGCCAAATTAACAGGATTGTATGGTCCTCTAGAGAACTGGACACAAGCTTTAATCACTGGATCTCTTGAGAGGATACTAGACTGGTGTTCTTCACTGAAATGGGGTCTTTTAAGTATCTCTAAGGACAAAGGAAAAGAGGCTAGTTCATAGTTTCATTTCTGTGGCAGTCAGAAGTGAGCAGGGTGTATTAATAAGATATTGTAACTGACTAAAATAGAATCCCTGGTCTCGATCCTTTGTCAACAGCTCAAGTGCTCCTATGAAAACTGATGATGTCACACTGCCATGAAAGTTATGAGATCAGATGTGTTCACATGTTTAGTAAGTCAATTTACATACAGTGTGATATCAGGAAGCAATTGGGTACATGAGTGTTCACTACAAGTCCCAGATGCTAATATTAAAGAAAAAATGCTCAGGATTATTTTTTCCACCTTCAGCAGCAGTGCTCTCAGAATAAAACAGGAAGATATTTTCCAACCATAACCATCCAGAAAAACGTAATTCAGAGTATTATTTGTGCAAGAGAAAACAGTTTGCTTACTGCCTGGTCTGGAAATCTGTAGAAAATGCAGTCTGAGCACTAACAATCTCCTCATTGATGAGACACTCTCTTTTCAGACTGCTGAAGTGCTGAAGCTTCATCAATAGTTTCTCCAATAACGAAAGGGTGTTCTGGCATACAGCTAAAGATACCATCAGTCTGGCTTTAAAGGAGAGAGAAGCAAAGTGTCACCATGGTGAAGAGGTTCACACTAAACTATTTCCCTTCAAACAAAATAAAAGAGAAATTACATTTCTTTAATGATGTGTAATTTGTATGCAGGGAAGGAAATATGCAAATGACATTTAAATAAGTCTAAACCCATGGTCTAGATCTACACCTGTTATAAATCAAGACATCAGCAAGTGCCAGGTTTCTTGTTTCAAATGAACCTATGTATGCAGTGATATCTCAACCTGCAGCCACGCCATGCTCTACTGACAGCATTATTATCATCATAGCTTTTGACTGATTTTTGTCTTGCTGGAGGTCTCAGATTGTTCTTAATAAGTCTGCTTATTGGAATCAAGTTCATCTTCAAGGGATGCAACAGGCAGAGCCAAGGCAGCTTTTTTAGTGCCCCAGGCTATTTGTGGGAACTATCTGAAGTACATCCAGTGTACTTTGAGTAAGATATCAAAGGCATTATCTGTCATAGTTTGAATGAAGTGCCTGCACTGCCTGAGTCAATATGAAAGGGATTATGTCTTCCAACTCATCAGCACATACGACCTTCACTAATGCAATAGGGTTGTCTGCTGAGGATGGAAAAAGGCAAATGTCTTGATTGCTTCTTCCCAAGTTTTACACTTCCAAACTGGAAATAGTAAAGTTGCTTACAACCATAACAAAATTATTCTCCCTTTACATAAAGCACTGTTACATATAATTCTATGATATTTCTCATTTTCTTCATGATAGTGGAAATTTATCAGCACACAAACAATACTGTTCAGATGTGATTTTAAATAGTCATTTTGGCATGAAAACATTTTCTTTTTACCTTGTCATATGATCTGGATTGCACCAGACAGCCTGCAACTGAAAAACAAAGCACACCAAATCTAGAGGCAAAACCCTCACGTAACCAGTATGTAAATGAACACAAAGTGACATCAGTCTATGACACGCTGTTCACTCAATTTGGCAAGTGTCTTCTATTCACCAGTGGTATTTGTCAGCTTCTACATAGTTATTACCAAAGTTTTCATTGTTTGCTTAAGTGAAGTTAGACTCTGTCATTAGTATCTCCATCTTGTGTCATTCAGAACTTTCAAATGAGTTTGTCTTTGGTGTGAATAATGACATCACCACTCTTCCATATGGACAGAACAGCAATCAAATGAACCTTTTAAAAGAGTATAAAGCTTTGAAGAATCAACCATCTCCTTCCCATCATCAACTTCTTATTCTCACTTCCAGAAAATTAGACCAACTCATAAAGTTACTAGTGTGGGCAGTGGATAAATGTGGTAGCTTGTGGGAACCCAATGAGATAAAAGTAGGGGGTGGAAGAGGCTGAAATTCCACAAATCATAGAAAATGGTTTAAAATTTCCAATCATCTACATATATTACTTGTTTTGATACCTTAATGAAGGGTGGCATAAATTCATACCAGTCTGGCTTGATTTTTGGTGAATGGCCATTGTTCTATCAACGTCTTCCTTCAGCATTGTCAAAAACTTGGATGACATAAAGTTTAGGCTCATATTCAGTAAGAATATCATCAGCTCAGCACACACTTTTAACCCAGGATGTGCATGTCTAGGTATAGTATCCACAGAATTGCAATGCAGGCAACAAAGACTCTTCAAGGAGGTGGTTGGTGACAGCCAACATGGCTTCACCAAGGGCAGATCATGCCTGACCAACCTGGTGGCCTTTTATGATGGGGTGTAAGCATCAATGGACAAAGGACGACAAACAGATGTCATCTACCTGGACTTGTGCAAAGCCTTTGACACTGTCCCACATGACATTCTTCTCTCTAAACTAGAGAGGATGGGTCTGACGGATGGACCACTCGGTGGATAAGGAACTGGCTGAATGGCTGAACTCAGAGAGTGGTGGTCAACGGCTCAATGTCCAAGTGGAGACAGGTCACTAGTGGTGTCCCTTAGGGGTCCGTGTTGGGCCTGGCCCCATTCAACCCCTTCGTCGGTGAAGTGGACAGTGGGATGGAGTGCACCCTCAGCAAGTTCACCCACGACACCAAACTGTGTGGTGCTGTCCCCATGCTGGAGGGGAGGGATGCCATCCAGAGGGACCTTGACAGGCTGGAGAGGTGGGCCCGTGCCAACCTCATGAGGTTCAACCAGGCCAAG